>OOFE01049992.1:3062-14517 GCA_900323365.1 Monocentris japonica
GGGAGGGGTGGTATGTATGTAGTGATATAAAGTGAGCACTAACAATAAATAAAAATGAACAATAACAATTACATTTCACAACAATAACATTGCAGCTGTGCTTCACTGAACCAGTTGAGAAGCTAGCTGACAACAAGGTTAAAGTTAACTTTGGTCCCTAGTTGGTGGTATTGTGATAGTTTTGTTCGCTAACGTTAAGCTAGCTAGAAATGTAACAGCTTTGTCAGCTACTAGCTAACGTCCCATCTCTAATGAGTGGAGTGAATGTTGGTTAATGTTTCATTTATGACAAACATTAAAGTGAGACAATAACTGACATGTCATGGCATTAAAGGCATAGAAAACTTGATCTGAAAAGTTGTTTTGTTGTTGTTGTGTTACCGATCCTACACCAAGGTTAACATATGGTATAATGTTTCACCATGACAGATACACTCAGGTCAGATATACTCAGGTCAGACATCAGGGAGTATATTCATGTAAAATATGGGCTCACACAAAACAAAATCTGTCATGGTGAAACATCATACCTTATGTTTTGTGATTGTCAGAATATGATAATAAACCTAATAATAATAATTGTCATTATTAGCAGTATTATTATACATTTAGAAAGTACTTTTCATACACATGTAGCAGACTTTCAATGATCTCAGATGAATTTGTTTCATAAATATGGAAGATTTATTGTAAAAGCCCAAGCTTGTAAACAATGAACAGCTCAATCACTGTTTCAAAGTGCTGTAGGCGTAGGTACATTGCAAATAAAAATCCACAGAAGGAAGGAAGCAAAAGCATGCACAAAAGAAATGAAAAAAAAACCATTGTTCAACACGTGAGCGTGAGTAGTCACACATTACGATGGTCACCAATTTCAGTGTAACGCTGGCACCGTCCGACACTGCATACCACCTGAAATTACCGGTGTCGGTAATTTCCAGTTAGCGTGGGAAATATTAAGATTTTTTTACGTTTAAAACAACCAGAATAAAATCAAGTCAAACCAAACATCTATGTGTTCGTTGACTAACGTCACTGCAATGTATAGTCAATGCTCAAAACCGGAGAACGAGAAAGCTTATACGCTTGAGTAATATACTATACCGTGAAACTACTCACCTGTTGTCGGCTAACACAGCCAGATACACACTGACTTGGAACGGCATCTGGTTTCACGGGGAGTCTGGTAGCCAAGTCCATTCATTTCTCACCGAAGTTGAGAAAACGATTTTCATTGAAATGTGCGCTACATATTCAGGTTTTTTAGTTCTCTTCTTGAAAGGTGGAAAGAAACGTCTTGGGCATTACACCCAACGACAGAACACTTGCTATGGACAGGTACTCACAAGGTAGACAAGCAGAGCTGGACAACGTAAACAACGTAGGCCACTGCGAAAAACGGATTACTCATTTGGGCAAGTACGTATGTACTTATGTGGACAATTCCGGAATTCCGGATTTGTGACGAAAGAAATCCCAAATTCCAAAAACGGCTCACCAAAAGAGGCCAAAACTTTCGTAAATGTAATAAGTAGTGAAGGGCTGGAGACAACTTTTTAATATTTCGCTGAGTTTACCATATGGTCATTTCCTCTACTAACAAGTGAATCATTGGAAATGTGCAATTTTGAGTTTACCATCCCTTAAAAGAACTTCACCTGGTGGTGTAAAGCAGCTCAGCGTCTCTCAGCACGTGGTGACAATACGTGGGCGGCCTCTAACCTACCTGGGCGGCTAAGTTATGTGTGGGAAACCCTGCTGGTATTTCCTCCAAAGATGCCTACTCTCTTATGCTTTACATTTCTTTCAACTTCTACTATCTTTTCAAAAAACAAACAACGATTCTTCAAGTGATGGCTGTTCAGTATAGAATTAAGCACTTACACCGATCAGCCATAACATTGGTGTAGTGAATAACATCGATTATCTCGTTACAATGGCACCTGTCAAGGGGTGGGATATATTGGGAAGCAAGTGAACAGTCAGTTCTTGAAGCTGATGTGTTGGAGGCAAGCGTAAAGATCTGAGCGACTTTGACAAGGGCCATATTGTGATGGCTGGACAACTGGGTCAGAGCATCTACCAAAAGTGGTCCAAGGAAGGACAACCACTGAACCGGCGACAGGGTCATGGGCGCCCAAGGCTCATTGATGCGCGTGGGGAGCGAAGGCTAGCCCTAAACAGGTTGCATCCAAAAGTGGAAGCACTTCAAATCTCTTCCACCATTTACAACAGCACCATAAATTTCAGTACGAAGAGTGTGTTAAACTTCGTGCTGCTGCTGCAACCCCGACCGCAAAGCCTTCGCAGCCTTCTGCCCCGAAACAAAGCACGTTGCAAGCTTCATTTACCCGTAGTATGTCTTATGAAAAGAAAATAATATAACTAAGGCAGTGGCCTACCACAAGATATGGTCCCTGTTGCAACAGTGGAACAAGAAGGCTTTAAAAAGAGATGTACAGGGCTACATAGGAGGAAATACTTTGTCTGGTAAAGAACTGTCTACCTCAGTAGAAACCTTGTCAGAGCAGGTAGGCCTGTTGTTATTTTTGGTCTGTTTACATTTGTATTGTTATTTGCACAGCTGTGTATTTTGTTAAGCAGGAGAGGAAAACCTGTAATTGTACTTGTAATTATATTTTAATCAGTCTGTTATTGTTATTGTCTCTTATTTTTATTTAATATAGTCTATTTAATATAATTTTTCATTTACATGTTGATATATTGTGCAGCTGTATATTTTTAAACAGGGAAGGAAACCCTTTTTATTTTGATCACAGTCTGTTTTAATAAAAGTGATTGTGACATCTCACATGTGGCTTTGACTTACAACTGAACATTAGCCCACTTCGTACTAGAAAATACCAAGATATATATCGTGTATCGCCATTCAGCCTAAAAATACTGAGATATGATTTTTGGTCCATATCGCCCAGCCCTACTCGGCCTCCAAATTCCCCAGATCTCAATCCGATCGAGCATCTGTGGGATGTGCTGGAAAAACAAGTCCGATCCATGGAGGCCACACCTCGCCACTTACAGGACTTTAAGGATCTGCTGCTAACGTCTTGGTGCCAGATACCACAGGACACCTTCAGAGGTCTTGTGGAGTGCCTCGATGGGTCACAGCTGTTTTGGCGGCACGAGGGGGACCTACACAATATTAGGCAGGTGGTTTTTATGTTATGGCTGATCGGTGTATACTGTGAAGGATGCCCCTGCACTATTATCTGATGCTTTTTCAAGGCCTTGTAGATGTAGAGAGATCTCTTGTCACGAACACACTGAACTTAAACTAAGCACATAATGCTTGAAATGCCATATCACACCGGGAGAAAAAAAAAGGCAATAAAGAGTGCAAAAGAGAATGCAACAATAGTAATGTGTTCACTGATTCTGAATTATGTTGAAAATTTATAAACACATTTTGTCAGACAGCACATACAATATCTGAAGTTACCAGCTGATTTTCTGTGACTATACCAAGCACCCAAATAAAAACAGCTGTGGAAACTTTTTGTTAACTGATAGCAGAGAGATGCAATCTCTTCAATGTGAAAATTGGCAGGGTATTGACAAGTAGGTCCTTTTGGTGGTGCTAGGAACAGCCTGGAAATGGATTACAACCACCAAACTGCAGCATTTCAAAAAGCGCTTTTGGACAAAGCATTATTCTACTTACATTACAGACGGTTTAAGCACAGCAAGACATTACAGGCTGCAGTTTGATCGCTTCGGTTTGTCTTTTTGTGCGCTCTCAGTGAGCTTTATCAAGAGAGAGGCTCCGGCACAATGGCAGTGTTGTGGGATTGCTGCTGATGCCCACTGAATGCCCACAGTGACAGTGAAGGTTTAAAGAGCACACTCAAAGGGCTCGCTGATCAAAGGAGCGTTTCATCTGTGAATTCTGCTGCTGCACCGAATGCCACGGACATGTTATGACAGAGATCTGATGCTAAGAGACTGACAGCGAAGTCTCTGATGACCCCTCTGCACAACGAGAGGGGGAAAACAACAGCAAAATAAAAAGAGGGCAGATACAAATAGTCAATAAGAATTACAATGTAGTTTAAAGGGAGCTTCACCATTGTTGTATAGGCTTGCCCAGGTCGGATTTACTAATCATGTCATGAAGAAAGGAAAAATATAAAAGGTTTTCACTCATGGTTTTGCTCTTCGATGAAAAGATATTTGTCACACTGGTGAAAGACAACAGGAATTAAATGTAAGCCACAAATGTCAATTAATCCAAATTCTGTTTTTTTGGGTGTGGATGCTCAGGACAGATTGATGAAAAATTGTTATTATGTTACTATAATAATACTATAATGTTACTATAATGTTTTTTTTTTACAAATATAGAACAACATAATGCTGTTTTTCATTAGCTCAGTGTCGGTGTGCCATTACACAAAAGCAGTGAAAACAGAGAGCGCCCCAGAAGATTACAGGACAGATGACTAACAGATCATCCATCATTGACCCTGAGCTAAAAAGGCCACAGGTCAGCCACGGTTAACCTCGATGCCCTTACTTGATGTCGGGGCATCAACCCAGCTCAGCCTCCCTAAGGGAAAGCCCCGACACACTGGTGAGGTCAGAACAGGCCTCCTTCACTTCCTGCCCCATGTCACTGAACTCAAGAGGTGAGTTCAGTCCAGTTAGAAGGAGGTGGAATTGTACCGGAGTTGCATTTCTTCTCATCAGCTCAAAGTAAAGACATCCTGTTCCTTTGACCCCAAAGGAGCATGTGAACTTCTGGGAGAGTTTGTCATGCGGACTCGTTTCAAAAATACCTCTCTCAAGCTTAAAGTGGCTCAAAGGGCAATAAGTATGTTTTCTACTGCCCCATAGCACATAACGACCATCGTATATCTGCTATCCAATGACTCAACAGTTATTTATTTCACAAGGTTTTGAGTTTTCTGGCTTTAAAACTCACTTTCTACTCAAAAAAAACCCAACCTGATCTTATTAGCTGGCTTACTCTCTTTTGTGAAAATGCAACTTTATTGTTTGCCATTTACTGGCCACCGTAGGGGGAGGGGAGGGAAAACCAGTAATGCTATTTATGCTATTAGCAGATCAATAGCATCTATCATGCTATTGATGATTCAAGGCCTAATGGATAAAGGTCATAGATTACTTAGTGCCCCTTTAAGATGACTCATAGTTTGGAGGCCCAAGTCACTTGTGGCACGAGAGCTGTACCGCTAATAACTTTTTTGTTATGGTGCGATCTGAAAGACTGGGGCCTTATGTAAAGAAATGGTAAATAAAACAAATGGACCACTGCAATATTTCTACTTCCAATTAAAACTGGCTATTAATAACTTTGTGTGAAGTTCTTAGTTTCAAATAGATTTGTGCAGCTGGAGGTAAACTAGGATGAATACGATTTTCCAAAGGTTTTCCAACTCCATCACCATTGCACAGGGTCTACAATGTGAGTCTTAAAGGTAGCCAAACTATGACACATTTGTGTAGAGGCTGTGTGTGTCGGAGTGTTGCGGTTCTGTGGGGTTAACTGCCCATGAGACAGCATTGTTAATCTTTGCTGCTTTGATGGTTGTGTCCTTTACTCCAGACCAGTGGGCACCGAAAAACAAATGATCCCAACATGCTGCGTTTCATCAGCAGTTCAAACTATGTCCAAGCTCATGTACAAACTAAACTCATCCACTACAATGTGCTCTGCTATGAATCTGCAATCATGTTTACCATCAACAAAGAATAACGGTTTTATGATTGGACACCTTAAAACAGTAATCTTAATACCAAAATAAAAGTCAACAGTTTTCAGGTCAAGGGGACATGAGACTACAATAGATAACTCTCCATCTATGCATTCAACAGTATGGCAGCAGGCTGCATTATGCCATTCAGTAATCTATGACCTTTATTGATCCCTATTGACGACCAGTGGGAATTGCAACAACATCAATACAACTGATCTCCTCCTATATAAGTCTCTGGTGCAGCCCCTCCCCTCCCCTTGAGTGACAGTTATTGACAAAAACAACGAAGTCACATGTTCAGAATAGAGGCGAGTAAGATGGCTTATTAGAGCAGAGATCCAGCAGAGGCATCCAGTGAAGAGGTGACATATCACCACGCAAAATACCAGAATGATAATGCCGCTTTTTTTTGGCTTGAGAACGAAACCTATTAAACAGTTTTTGAAATGTTGCTTTTTTGTTCACCCATAATGACTGTAAATGTTTCAATCTCAAGGTGATTTTCTTGAGACGAAAACTGGCTCGGGCCCACGCAATGTCAAGGGGACACCGAAAAACTGAACCTTGGACTTTTTTTATCTGCAGCCTGAGCTGTACCTCCTGATATGAATGTCAGAAGAGACTAATCTTGATTTCATCATTTCATATACTACAAATATATCAACTGCTGAACGTCAAATAAACAATTTATTTCTATTTAATATCACATACCCACATAAGTCTGCATTAATCTTAGTTGAGGAAAGTGTGCATTTCAGAAACATGCCACTTCCCTTTAAGATATACTGAAATAACAGCTGAATGAGTTGGATTTAGATCTACTTCACTTAAATAGCATGAGCAAGTACATAACAACAGAGTGAGGACAAGGCCTCACAGACAGTAAGGGCACCTAAAAGAACATTGGCACCCAAGAGCGTAGCAGTTCATTGTAATGCTAAGCAGGAATCGGGAGCGCCAGTGTTTATCTGCAAGGCAAAAGTTATCGCACCCAGTTACTTCAGCTCAGAGCCATTCATAACGCGCAACGTTTCAGGTGCCACCGATCTAGCACGGTGCCAAAGGTTAGAAAGATCAACAGAACCCGCTTGTGAAATGTTGCTGAATAAGAAATTAAAAATGAGACTGTAGTGGATAGATAAGTCCCCCCCCCAACCCCCAACCTCTTGCATGCTGAAGTGAAAAGCTTGTCAGGAATTTGTGTGATGACATTACGGGCTTTGTAGGACTAACCTGCAGTTGCAGTTGTTCCATCTGATTTTACCTACAGTTGGGTTTGGCTGGCACAACAACATCCCCGTCCGGTTCGTCAAGGACAAGCCAACGCTCTGAAATGTCATAAACAAGCCCGCTGTTCTAGAGATCTCACAAAGTACAATGGAAATAGATCGGCGCGGTGACAGGACGAGGGCCAGGGATATCCAGGATTACCGAGGAGAGCAAAAATGTAATTGAAAATAGGAAGATCATGTGTCCGGCCAGATCCCTCTCAGGAAAACCCCAGACTAATCACACTTAAATGACTTTAAATAATGCATTTTTAATCTTCCCCCAACATCAAATACTATTACAGTTGACTTTTTTTTTGCTATTACATGAGGTCAAGAGTGTGCACATGTGTGTGTGTGAGAGAGAGAGAGATTACAGTGTGGATCGTCATTCAGTGTTTCTGTTGATCTTTTAATCCTGGATCAAATCGGTTCAACTCAATAGATATTTGGTCAGATCAACCAGAATGTCTCTATCCCGTTATGTGTTGTCTAGCAAGACAAACGCAGCAAATGCAGCAAATGGGCAAACCTCTTAATAATAGATGAGGCCATTTGGGACAGTGTCCAGTCTAACCGCAGGGCTTTGTGTCCTAATATTTCAACAACAAAGTGCGGCGCATACGCATGCTGTCAGGCTGACTTCTCTCTTTCACTCTCTCAGGCATAAAAACACACCCATCAGCACAGTGGCTACACTCCATAATGTATGAATAAAAACACCCACAAAAGAATGAAAAGTTGCTGGAAGAAAAGTTGTGCGAGGCCCCAGTTTCGCAACGGAGGCTGAACGAGAAAACAAAGGGACCTCAAGGTGTTTATAGACTTGGTTCGTCCAGGTTGATTGAATGCTTAGGAGATAAGCCTGGCGACATTAGATATCCTGGTGGGTAGTGGATGGGAGGTTAATCTCATTCTCCGCGATGATGTATCCGAAGTGACTCTTTTTGCCAGTGGTATCATTTCTGAACACTCCTTGGGTTCCAAGGGCAAGGAAAGTGTCCATCAGAGCTGGCGCATTGATTGCCTCAAGATTTGATTAAACTCTCGGCTGTACTCCAAATGTAAGACAATAGCATTGAGATAACCTCACCTTCTCTCCTCGGGTCAGACGTAATGCGGTTTAACGATATGGCTGTGCACTTCTCCGGTGTAATGCTTCACCTAGGACATTTCTAGTTAGCTGCGGGGCTTACTGAACTACGGCATTTCTCAACGGCTGCTATACGCCCTCAACACGCTAACGATGCACGTGAAGTCTCCTTTTATACTACCGAGCTGAAGCAAGTAATTAGAAAAGGGGAAAGTTAAAAGGTGTAAGTGGATGAAATACCCTTCCAAAATAGCCACCTTGATAATTAAGATCTCATATTTCTGAAAGGGGCCGTTAAGGTAACCCCCCGGCCTTCAACGGGTCATCGCTTCCCAAAGGCCGGCTCCGATGACTCTTAAGTAGGACGCCAGTCCGTCCACGGCCGCCCATGGCGAACGTCTTTATTAAACCTCGTTAGCAGTCTTCCTATACAAATTTATTCATTGCAGATTACAAAACCAGGCTCTGGGGCGGGAAACCACAGCCCGGTAAATCACTAATTGATGATCCTGCAATTCCGCTGCTGCTGTTTCTCCGAGCCGTACAAGCCCAGACTCAAACTAACAACCCCACATTTCCATCGCCGGGAACTTCGCTCCTCCCTAACAGGAGACCACGGCTCGGTTGCGCCGTTCATTCTGCAAGGATCTTCAAGTGACCTTGTCCTCGGTCCGTCCCCCTTGAAGTCAGAAATTGCAGCTAAAGAAAGGGGGGAAATCCATTAAGGGCCTTTGTCTCACCGAGTTGAACAAAGGGTATGTGGATTAGGCCGTCGTGAACTGTGTACAGTAAGTAGGATAGGGGGTCCGTAAGACACTGGAATAATACTTCCTCCTCCCGATGGGAAAGTAATTTCCTTGACAGGGTGTGTCCTCTGAGAGGCGTGGGGTTTGTATCTCAGGGACACCAGATCTTATTCAGACACAGTGAAATCAGAGGTCCCGCTGAGGCGAAATGGTAGACATTACGCTGCGTTTCCTTCAGCCTCCACGAAATGCAGCAGAGTTTTCCGGCCCGTTCTGTCTGCTCAGCTCAACCCCATTAATTTCTCAGATGCTCGGCTGATTCCTCTTCTAATGATGACAATTAACCTGGAATCACAGCAATATGAAAGTCTGGAATCAGTGCACATCAGCCGGCTACAAATGCTAATTGACTTGATTGTTATTAATTTTGACATTACGTTCCAATTAAAGATAGCAAAACATTGATTTCATTTTCTTTTCATTTTATGGTTGGAGATTAAGAGGGCATTGATCACACCTGAGTGACTTGGTGTGTGTGTCGCTAATTAAAGAATGAGATTGCAATTAAGATAGCGAGTCTGTCTAAGTTTTCAGATGGAAAACACAAACAGTTTTTAACCCCGTCAGTCAGGGGAAAAAAGCTCGTCAGGAATATTTACCGCTCGCTCCGTAAGCGTCACCTGCATTGCACTGGCGTATGGTGGGCATTGGTCGCCAACATATTACCCATCATGCCAGGTTTTTCCTGCATGTTTTCTGCACATTTGGCTCTGTTGTACATGATGCTTCATGCACAAAATAAACAGGAAAATGTTTGCCTGCTGGCTCTATAGCCAATGCTGTCATTGTGCATGCACTAGTCATCCGATCTTACCGGCGACCTAATTTCAGTGAGGCTATTTTTGAGGCTTTGTACATGCATGTCAGTCTTCTATGTCCAGTGTTTGGGGTCAAGGTAACAAACCAGGCATCAGGGACAATCACATTTATTTCAACACTGACCTCGATTTTACAAGGCTGTAGTACTGTAGCTGGAGTCCAGTCTTGGTCTTCGGGTGAATTCACACCAAGCGTGTTTGGCTTATTCAAACTCTGGAGTGTTTACTCATTTAGTTTGGTTCAATTGGTCACGTGAGAACACCATTCAAACTCGGGTGACACCAAATAACAACAGCGGTGCAGTTCGTCAGGAGTGAGAACGTAATCCGAACAGCCTACACAAAAGCAACCTGACAGCTAGCAGTTCCCTATGCGGGGATAGACTAGCACCACAACACAAACCAAGGCAAAATACAAAATAAAGGTGAAGAGGTGAAATTCTTGATACCTAGGGTCCAAAAGTCCACTGCCAAGAACTGTTTATCTAAAAATAAGATTTTTTCTTACTCAGTTGATAAGTATTATTCAAGAATACCTTATATTTAGATCTTTGAGAAATGCTTGTATGAAAGTGAAATATATCTGAATATCTTGTTCTCACCATTTGGTAGGTTTTCTCAAATTGTTGTCACACCAGATATTTCATTCAAATATTAACACATGGATGCTCCTAATAAACAGTGTAAATTGTTTTGGTCTTTGAACAACTAATACCAGATATTGACTAAATTGATATGGTCTTCTTTGTATTATTGCCTCTACTGCTAGTGCTTTAACTATGATGTTTCATTATGTTTCATTAATGTTTAATTCATTGTGTAATCTTGTTTGAGAAACATCATTTGACTAAAATGTTGTATCAGTTTTTGATAAATGATGAAACAAAAGAATCATTGATAGTGGACCTTTGGACAAACAAAGTCAAACAGTCTAGACTGTGTTCTTCATGTGTTCTTAACTGGTATGAACACCAGAGAAGCGAGATTACGGCAAAGACAGCTATAGTTAACAGGGAATGGAATCGGTTTTGTTTAGACTCTCCCCTACTGCCAAAATCTCCCTGGTCCAATAAACAAGCTTCTTATGAATCCATGTGACTTTTGTTTACAAGCCCTGTTTCGCGTGTAATTGGACAGTGCGAACCTGAACAAACCAAATATGAAAATGCCACAAAGTAAATTTGCGTTTCAGACCACGGAAAAACAATCGAGGTGTATTCTTGCCCTTAGTCTCTAAGACCACCATTTTGAAAGTCTTAGTCTAAAGTTGAGTTCTCTCCCATCGTTGTTCAATAAAACAATTAAAGACATGACTAGACAAGCTGGTCTCGATGCAACTACCTTCTCCTTTGTGTGACTGGTGCAATATTGGCAAGTTTGCATTTATATTAACAAATTATTCCATTCATTTCCCAGCACATCAATGAATGACAGCAGTGTCATCCACTGCTTGTCTTCCCATACCCAGGCATAATGGTGAGGGAGTACCCATGCGTTCTGAGGTCAGCGTCATATTCTACGGCTTGTTTTCTTGAAATAGCTCGTTAAAAACAATGCTGGTATGCAACTCTGTAATTACTTATTTTGCCTTGGACTTCCTCCAAACACAGAAACTGACCTGATTTTCCTTAATGACTAAAACCTCGAGTCCACGCCAGACCCAGAGACATTCCTGCACAGTGACGTTGCGGCGTACTTGAAAGAGATTCGGCCTAATTAAATGAAATATCCT
>OOFE01049993.1:26040-37405 GCA_900323365.1 Monocentris japonica
AACATCTCACTCTCTTTCTGGGTTGTTTTCTGAATGCCTGCCAGGAAAGTTTAATGGCTATGGAATTTGGACAGGAAAAAAGCGGCCCTGGAAGTTTCAGAGGAAGTGGGGATTTGTGCCTCACGCAGGCAGCACCTCTGTTTGTGTTCTCCTAGCCTGAGAGAGAGAGATAGAGAGAGAGAGCGAGAGAGACAGACAGAGAGAGAGAGAGAGAGGTTGAAAGACAAAGAGGAAGAGCGTCAGAGCACTTTTCCAATGAGCAGCCCAGGCCCCTTGGGGAGACAGACCTCAGACAGACAGGCCGTGATCAGGCAACCTCACATATACCTGAGCATGCATAGAACAATACAGAGACGGACTGACAGACACACACACACACACAAACACACACAAACACACACAGCCACGCACGCACGGACAAATATATGCACATACACTCACCAAGATATGAACACACGCAGTGATGCCAAATACATGCACATGCACACGTTATGATATGCAGGTTCACGAACACAACACACAAATGTATCGCACACACAGCTACAATTATATAACCACATAGATGCATGCACTTAACCACACACATACACACAACACATGCACACATACGTACATCGCACACCATTTAAATCTTCTCTCAAAATGAAAGAGAGAGTTTCGGTTCAGCACACACTCACATCAAACCTCAGCCCAGCTGTTTCTCAGTGCCACCTCAGACAGTAGTAGACCGATACCGCACTGGCAGATAATTTCAGTGGTTTCAAGCTATTTGAATTACAACTTCAAGAGTTAACTCAAAACAAGTGATATAGTTTGAAAGATCACTTTACTTTTTTTTCCATGGGATTCATTGATGAAAGTGTGTTTAAGGTTGATAAAGCGCAGGATTGTCTCACTTCCTACTGACTGATTTGAATTTGTCTCTTGATGACCATGAAACTATCAAAATTGCATTTCGGTGTGTAGAAGATGTTTCTTTTCTTTTCTCATGAGACAGGTTTACCTAACTCGCTATAATCCATAGTTCTGCCTTTCCACAAGCTCCCAGCCCCGAGGCTCTCACCCATGTCACCGCTTAATGGCTGTACATCTGCCTGGCTCCCCATCCTTCACCCCACACCTCTCCAGGCTGAGCCCAGAGACAGACGGGTAGACATGGGGACTGACAGGAGAGGCGCCCCCAGCCAGCCAGCCAGTCATTTGGTGCCCTGCACATACACACACAACAACGCATTCATGGGTTCCTTCAGCCCGCACCATATCAGGAGCTACCGGGGGATTCCTATACACTCACGAGGATGTAAACACTCACATACACACACACATACACATGCATACAGTATACACATGTCACCCTCCAAACACCCACGCAGCAGGATGAGAATTGATGGGTACACATCCACCTCTCTTCACTGCAAGATGTTTTTCAAAAGCCACCAGGCATCGCATAAAAAGACCCATTTCAGTGGGTAAACTGTAGCATAAGTCAGTGCCATGGCTTAATGATGACGGTGTTGATGAAGGGCAGTACTACTCTGTGTGCTGCAGTTGTTCTTTTCAATGGACTTGATACTTTTTTTTAATGCTGCACATCTGCTCCAGTTGTTTGAACATAAACTCTTTCCGCCCTCAGAAGAATTCCTTTACAACAGGTCTATAGGCCGATACCCAATTAAAGAGTGAACCGGAGAGAAAAGGCAAATGATGGAATTACACAATTAAAATCAAATAAATGCAATCAAATATGATTTGCACTGCGCAATAGATTTGTTTGCACACACTACTGGTAAGTGCAACTCTCAAGTGTTGGATGCACCACTATCCAGCAGCACTGTTGTGGGGGTGGGGGCGTCATGTTCAACACTTCGAAAGACAAACACACCCACAAGAGGAAATGCCTTTGGACAAATGGCCCCAAAAGTGAAGTGACCGCTGTATAGCGTGCCCCCGTCACCTGTGAAAAAGTGGAGGATAGCGGGCGTGAGAGCTGTTAAATGTAGTCCTGGGTTGTTAGTGGAGAAAGCTCCCCTACTGAGTCTGGAACATAACGTTTGACACCGTGGCCTGACATGAGAAACAAGCTAAACAAATAAACTAGGCGCCCTGCTGGACACAAGTGTAAACAAATGCGTTTTGACAAATAATAGAAACAGTATACAAGTCTAGAGAAATTTGTCAGGATTGCTGGTTGTATTTGATGCATGGCATTCCTAGACATGGAAAGTATTTTGTGTTCTTGTGTTCTGGCAGTTCTGGTAGCAACTACCCCTGAATGAAGCCAGTCTAAATTCCATATGCTATTGGCAATTAAGTTGTTTCTCCCCACAAGTAATGCGTTTGTCGTCTAGGTATCTATTTTGATTAGCCAGCCTGTCAGTGCACGGAGATCAACAGATCAATCATGAAACTAGCTGCCAAGAGAAAATCTCTGCAAGAATCTGGTATTAGTCATGTTGCGTATATCTGCAAATAAGCAGACTACATTCATCCCCTAAAAATTCACATGGCTTATATCAACTCCACAAATATTTTTATGAGATTTATATAAGAGAATCCCAGCAATTTATGGTTAGTGCTTATTAATTGTCATTATAAAATAAATAAGGCAATATTTACTAAGACATTGGTGCAATTTAATAGTTGAAAGGAAGGCAGCTAGGATTGGAACTAAGCACATATATGTCACTGATCACTGTCAAGTGTGAAAGTCCCATCCCTTTTACATATGGGAGGATAAACAATAGCTTCATAATTCATCTTCCCTGCTTGCATGAAAGAGTAGGACTTGGCTCTATGCTCCATTTTCACTCAAATACCTGTCTCTTAATACATGTCACACATTGCTGTCAGCAGACAAAAACATCCATGTATTTTCTTTAAAATGCAACATGGTTTCAACAGGGTCACAGAACTCTCTCAACACAGATGATAGAGAACATTTTAAATTCATGTAAGATTCATGTAATATAATTGCAGTTACAAGTTTGTGTTTTTCGATGCCAATAACATTTGCTGCCCTTGACATGGAGCAAGATAATCTCTCTGGGACTGCACTGCCATGAGGGTGTTAATGTGTGTGTGTTCAGGCAGAGTGCGATCTATAGGAGGGTACTGAGGATTTTCTTCCTTACTCATTCACCCAGTGTCTTTGAATTTTCCTTTTGTTCTGATCACTATGCAATTCAAGCGTCTTGGTATTACTAGAGTTTCAGTAGTCTCCTGAGTTGCTACCTGTAGCAGGGGGTTCCCTGCTTCCCTACCTCCCCACCTCAAGCCCAGGATCGGACCAGCAGGGTGGAATAGCGGCTAGGGCCTGGCTGGGCCTGTTTACTCAGCTGTGGGGCTCCCCAGGTCCAGGGGAAAGAGAGGATGTGTTCAGGGCCTCATTAATCATGGCCGCTTCGGAAGAGATAAACAGGCCAGGCCCAGCAGGGATGCTGCTGCTCCTGCTGCTGATGGGGGGAAGGGACGGAGGAGAGGAGAGGTGGATGGGATAGAGGGAAAGGAGAAGGTGTGGAGGGCTGGCTGGAAGGGTGGAAGGGGTGTGCATGGGGGTGAGAGAGGGTGGACTCACACACCAGGGGAGACGCCAAAACACTTGCTGTTCAGTTCCACATCTGCATGGCTGCGTGCGCTCTAAATCTACATTCCTGGTCTGGACAGATACACAAACACAACGACCGATGCAATTATGTGAACCAGAGGCCATTTCTTTGGACAATGTTGCATTGTTAGTGCATCTTCAAAACGATGCCAAGTTATGTATCGATTCACAAATATGGAACGACAAATTTCCCCTTGAGAACAGAATGCCATTAACACCTCGTGATCTGAGGTCTGTACATGCTTACTCCGGCTATGACATAATTCCGGCCCGGGAATTCTCAGTCTCAGGGTTGTGGGTTCGATCCCCACATAGTGTTAACTAGTCACTTTGGATAAAAGCGTCTGCTAAATGAATGTAATGTAATTTGCTTTGGAGTCAGAAGAAACATTAACAGAGGCATTGGGCCTATTCAATATGAATAAAAGGTTATTATGAGATATATAATGAAATTCCCTCTCATGGAACTGCACAGCAGCACACGGTTATGATGAAAGAGAGGATCATGCCCACACTGGAGCCATTGCACACTGCCCCTGTTGGCTTGAGATCGAATCCCACCAGAACCTTTTCTTCAATGTCTCCCCTTCTCTGTATCCCTTTCATTCTTCCCACTGTCTCATTAAAGAAAAGAGCGGTCGGGAGATTAACTTCGTCTGTAAGAAAAGGCAGAAAGAAATAGCGTTTCTGTCAATCTGTCATGTGGATGAGACACCGGGTCAATGCTGTGTTATTCTACACCCCCAGAGTCTGAGAAGGAAAAAGAGGACCTTCGTGAAACCTGCCTGGGCTCGGGTCTGTTCCCTCTCCTCTCCTCTGCCTGCATACTTCCTTCCAGACCTCTCTCTAACAGCCCATGTGTGTCAGAGCAGGCAAGATTTCACTCATCTTCCTGCACAATATTTCATCAGTCTGGGGGAAAAAAAATAAATGTCTGAGTGAGAGAGAGAGAGAGAGAGAGAGAGAGAGAGAGAAAAACTAATCAGTTTGAAACCTGACAAATGCAATAAGCGAAAAGTTTATTTCAATGCTTCCACTAAATGGGTTTTAGGATATTATATTACTCTGTTTATGTAAGCTTATTTCTTAATTATGGTCTGTGTGTGTGCGCGTGTGTGTATACGTGTGTGTGCGTGCGCATGTGCCGGTATGTGCGTGCCTGTCTCTGCGCGTGTGCATGTGTCCTTGTGTTGTACACTAATGGGTCTTGATAGGCTTGGAAAAGTGACATCATTACCAGATTGTCTGGATTTCCCCCGCCAGTCAAAGTGGGCAAGATTGAAATACTGCTCCATGATGTGGTGAATGAGACAGATCCATGCCCCAAAATAAAGGCCCTCCGCTGCTACCATGATAACGCCATCACTACTGAATGGAACTGATTTAGACACTGTAGGGGACTGGAGCCATGCTTTATTTATTTATTTAATTATTTTAATCTTTAACCTTTACAGAGTAGGTTGATTGAACACATCGGATCTTTTTAAGCGACATCCTGCTTCAGACTCATTCAGTTAATGCCAAAGTAGCACACCAAAAAAAAGTTACCAATCTTGGGATCATTAAAAACATTAAAATCCAATATTTTGTGTATCATGTGTCATATAAATCAATATAAGCTTTCACATACAGTACAGTACAAATATCACAGCGAAAGATTAAAATATGTAGCTATTATAAGTCAAATATATATCACAGAAAATCCTGTAGTATGACCATAGAAGATTTTAAAAATACCACAAAGTAAAACAAGGTAAGTGTAAACTCACTACTGAGTGCCACAGTCACACTTTAGGTCCTTATAGGAATATTATAGCAATACTGTAGTGATTTTTCATTAGGGCTGTCCTCAGTTGGCCTTGTGAATAGAAATCTACCAGTGGGCCAGTGATGGCAAAATAAAAAGGCAACTAGCCACAGAATCATATCATGTGTGATAATGTTTGAGGGCTTTACACAGCTCACAGCAACATCATAAAACAACATCATAGGAGATCACAGGATGATCAAATGAAGGTGAAAAGGAACCCCATTGTTTGTTCCTAAGTTTAATCCCTAACCCAAGAAGGACAATCATCGTTTAATATAAGTTATCAGTTGGAATACAGACCCTGCCTGTAACAATACCATGTGTTAAACATATAACGGGATTATCTCTTTATCTTCTCTTCTCTAGGGTTTATAGTATTAATTGGTATTAATTACTATAGGTCAAATAGTCATTTTTGACCTTTAGTAGCTGCAGGATTTGCTGGGATATTGTATTGTATCTTTCTCAATTTATTTTTTTAGGATTACTTTAGTTCTTTTTTATACTCCCATCCTCACCTAAAGATTGTGTAGCTACCGTCATATGGTTGAGGTCACTGACTCCTGCTTGATTCAGATGTTTTTGTGCTTCTTTGCTACAGGACCAATCAACAGAAGGTTTAGAAGTTGACTTGAAATAGAGTAGGTCATTGACGCCATCTAGTGTTCATGTATGACAGTCCATTATCAAGTAAACCGTGTGTGTGTGGCTTGTCACCCCCTGTTTTTTATGGATACATAGGCATGCCTGGATTACGAACAGGACAAGCACAGCGCATGACCACCAAGGGCCCCGACAGCCTGAGACTGCAGGCAGATGAATCAGGTATATGTGGTACAAATTTGAACGTTATCTCGACTATCTTTAGTAGTTCTGCATTGAGCAATTTTAAATGTTTTGGTTGACCAATCTGAGAGAAAGACGGTTGATGAATCAACTTTATTTGGCACTAACACACGTATGCATGCAGTGAATTTGTTTCTTCTGACTAGATATCCACACATCACCCCACACACATGCACTTTTCCAGGTCAGAGGAGGAGAGCGCAGGCATCAGCTACTGGACAGCACGCCTGGAGCAGTTGGGGGTTAGGGGGTCATTTTTCAATCACCAGCTCACAGCTGGAGTACACCCTCCGGGTGGTGCCGGGGATCGAACAAGCGACCCTCCGGTGATGGGTCGGTCTCTCTAACCGCTAGGCCAACCTGCCGCCCCTGATGGAGTGGGTATTAGACTGGGCAGATGCACAATGTACAGGGGCCAAAAGAACATGCTTGCCCTGAGGCCCCTAGTGGGATAATTTGGCCTGTGCATAGGCCACACACACAAAAAGGTGGTGTATTGTCCCTAATAAAAAGCCTATTGAAAATATATCAGAGAAGTTATAATTCTAATATATCCATACTACAGTCAGTCTTCTTTTGTAAAATAAATGTTTGCTTTATTATCAAAGAGGAGCTGCAGAAATGTCAGTCCTGTGTTAGTCCCGTGTGTTTTAGTAACAATTTCTTCATTCTGAATCAGAGGCGATAACACTTGAGACTTGTTTGTTTTGCCGCTGAGTCACACAAGTGCACACACAACCATACGCCAATACACAAGCAGGCTCCTATGACTCTGCATCTACTAAAGGCCTCACTACGTATTCTGAGTCAAATGAATAAAGGTCTACTCTCTTGGACAGTGGTTCTTGTTCCATTTGTGTCTCTATGCCTTGTGAAGAGTAAGTTGTGTCAGTGTGGAAGTTATGTCAGAATACTGTACATTTATTTTACTTGGCACTTCAAGTGTTTCTGATTTGACTGAAATGAAGTTACTCCCTGCTATGTTCACTGATAACCTTTGTCCCAAATTGTGACATACATTGCATCACCATCCATCAACAATCCATTAGCGATATTGTGCACTACCAGAGCTAACCTCATGGTGGCATCTGTGCCTAGGATATGACCTCAACGAATCCCATTTTCAGAGCATAAAATTCTCCTTGCTTTCAAGAGATCAGTTTAAAACAGTGAACAATTCATCATTGGATTGTTTAAAAACAAATATCTTTCTCCAAGAATAATATATAATAAATATACCAGCATTCTTCTCACTGCACCTCAAATATTAACAATGGCACTGAATATGAGCAATCAGTCATGTGGTTTTCCAGCACAACTACTCACCCACCAAAATATTTACTCAAACCAAACACAGCGCGAGAATTTTATATCACCCACGCTGTGTTGCCTGGGGACATCACCATAAACCTTATCTTCTTCCCTCAGTTCACCACCTCTGCCATCTGCCGTCACTTCCATTCTCCAGTATTAGCCACTCACTCAGGTAGATACATAGCCAGGGAGTGGATATAACCAATGACAATGTTGATTTATCCACATGTATTCCACCTCTCACTTCCTTCATGACGCCGTCTTGTTTTGTAACCTGCCCGGATCACGCCATTTAGATTAAGGATCACTGGAGGATGTGGCAGCGTGTGATTTGTAGTAAAAGGCCTCCAACTGCACATAATGAAAACAGAGAGCCTGCACATGTCCAGAGAATGTATTTCATTAAGGAGCCTTTTCCTTTTACAGTGGAATGGACACACACTGAAAGGATTTTTGAGCAGGTTTAGCATCAAGGAAAGCATCCTAGACTCATTTCAAATTTCAGAGTGAAAATCCCATATCATTTTTTTCATAGGAGAAGCCTTGAGACAGTAATGTTATTATATTCAACTAATTAGTTGAAGAATTGTTGTTGTGCTTGCCCAAACCTAACAACAATATATAAATATATATCACAGAAGTATTTTACCATTCAATAATATCCCCATTGCATTTTAAATTATTTTGTCTTTCATTTAGATAAAGCTAAAATAAGCTTGTTAGCTTCATTTGGTAATCGTGGGTTTGTATAAACCATAAGGGTGAAATTGAATGGTCTTCTTGCCCAAGGAATGAGCCACCCCGCATGGCTGCCAATGTTATGAGAATGCAACCAGGGCCGACGCGGATGGTGGTGTGCAGGACATAAAGTCTTCTTTTGAACTTTTCGTCCCAGACACCATCCAGAAAAACATTCTGGATGGCACTAATTTGGAGGGAAGGCGTGTTTTTCGAGGGAGGTGGAAGGACCAGCTAGCTGCAGTCAGGTCAGTGTAGGACAAGTGGGTGGACTGCCTTCCCCTGTTTTACAACCCTGGGCCTAACGTTACTGTTGGTGAGCAGCTTATGCCATTTAGGGGCCGCTGCTCTTTCAGGTAGTACATACCATCTAAACCCGCAAAATATGGAATCAAGATCTGGGCTGCCTTTGATGCTGCCTCATCATATGTGTGGAACTTGCAAGTGTATATGGGGAAGCCAGATGGAGGAGCACCTGAGAAGAACCAAGGGATGCGGGTTGTCCTGGACATGACACAGGGACTCCGTGGCCGCAACATCACGTGATAACTTTTTTACTTCGCAGTTTCATTTATATTTGTTTGCGATGAATATCTTGATTATAATTGATTTTTTTAATTTCTTTTTTACAAAAATCACATTTTATCACAAAAAAACATAGCACTTTTTTTTTACTAAATACTAATGGCAAGTATTCACCATATATGCTGTCTATATTGCTTGTAATTGAGATAAAGTCAACTTCTGTTAAGTATTTTTACATAAATTGTTATGGCTGTAGTGTTTTAACAACCCAATAATTTTGTGGGCCCACCACACCCGCGAACATTGGGTGAGTAACAAAAGCACGAACACCACACAAGGGTTAAGTCAATCAATCATTCTATGTTTATCACGCAATCAATTCCCATGTGAAATTGGATTCCAACCCAGATCAATTGGCATGACTGTCAAAACAGATCCTCCAAAGTTCTTAAATAACAAGTGCCTGAAATGACCTATTTAGAGTTGCCTGTGATTATGCAATAGCATGTGTAACAGGATAGCACAGGGAAAATGTTTTCACTGAGCCAGACCCACCCGTATCAGATGCACAATGCGTCTCAATACGGCATTATTAGCTTCAGGGCTACAGCAAGTTTTTTCACATGCAGTAGGCTGGCAGGGTGATTAGGGAGGACACTTAATAGGTAACACCCCACACACACACACACACACCCACACACACACAAACTAGAGCCAACCCTGATTGTGATGTAACAGGTCGTAGCTTGCAATATTTTTCAGTTGATCTGTTGAGAATAAACCCACACCAGACATGCTAACCTTAACTAGACCTGTCTCATCTAGATATATTTAGTGACTAGTAACAGATAAAAAGAGAGGGAGAAGCATGGTATAAGCTATATGAAATCCCTTCATGTAGATATCAACATCTATAACTTCTATAAAGGAGGCCCAGTGTGATGCTGCTCACTGTACTTTATTTTTTCACACTGATCAACACATTATATGCCGTCACATGAGGGCTTCAGTAGGAATGCGGTCGAGGATGATCATTTGCTGTGTACCTTTTGTTTTATCTAGGAGCCCAACCACACCTCCCATGAGAAAGTAACAAGAGGGACACATGATACGCCTGCTCTCAGCTCTGGAGAATTCCCTTGTATGATGAGCAGATGACAGGAATGTGTGGGAAACATGTCAGTAACGGCTGCAGCAACCGAATCGAAGCCATAACAATACAACAACAAAACATGCATATTATCTAAGAAGACTGCCTACAGAAACTGGTTTGAAGAAATGTTCCCAATGAATTCTGTTTTACAAGCCAATGAGATATACACATATATTACATCTCACAAGGTATCTTGAAGTTAAGGGTTCAATTGGTTTGTTTTTGTTGTGTACTTTACTCACACTGTTTAAAGTATTCTATTCTATTCTATTCTGCAACTATGTGCGAGACCCCCAAGCATTCCTTCCTTGGTGTTGCCAGTAAGGTGATTACTGCCTATCATTTCCTCTGGCTGTGGAAACCCATTTTCTGGGTCAATGGACCCCACCAAAGGACTGATTGAGTCTTAAAGGGGGCTCCCTCAAGCATGCATTCGCTCCCCTTGTCCCCTAGACAATGGGCCCAACGCAGCAGCAAAACAACAACGCCCTTCAAACACTAACGGGAAATGTTGGGACATCAGAGCAATGGGTGGCTGAAGTCAACATCACATCCAGTGTAATTTCCATTGACTCCCATTCCATGCATGGCTTGATCATTAATCTAGCAGAGCCTTGTAGTGTTGAATTCAGATTATGTTTTGTGACTCTAACATTGATAAAAAATCTGTGCTAGCCTGGCTAATGTGGTTAACAAGCTAGCCTTGTGCTTTGCCCCACCATGTTGAATCAATGTTGCATGAATGATAATGCACATAATATATCTATATGCATTATTATTATGACCCTTCTCTTGACCCTTCGTGAGATAGAGCTTGATACTTCTGCCCAAACAGGACAGGAAATTCATTTCTCACATTTGGGTTGAAAAAAACCTTTGTTAAAAAACCTTTACACCCTGTTTTCTCCAGCTCAGATTCATGTGTCATGCTCTGCAGGAAGGTGTTTTTTTTTAAACGCCACTTTCTGTCTCATCTGCACAGCACTTTGGCCTCAGAGCCACTCGTGCATGGTGTCGGTGAGGCCGAGGGGTGGAGGAGTGGTGGAGGAGAGAGAAGGAGAGAGGAGGGGAGGAGAGAAGAAGAGGAAGGAGGGATCCATTGCTCCCTGTGTAACGAGATTCCCAGCTAATCAGTGACTTTCCTGCCTTATCTCTGCCATCAGGACACTCGGGAGGCCGAGTAACCCAGGACGAGCTGATGTCATGCTGAGACGGGTAAAGGGGTGAGGGAGGAGTGGGGGGCAGCAGCGGAGAGTGTGTGTATGTGAGAGAGAGATTGATTTGAGTGTGTTAGCGAGATTTGTGTGTGTGTGTGTGTGTTTGTGTGTGTCTAAATGTGTGTTACATTGCCCCCACAGAGATGCAGAGATGAGGG
>OOFE01049994.1:0-31426 GCA_900323365.1 Monocentris japonica
TTTGCAACTGTAGTCACAGAACATCAAGCTGCTTGGAGATGGTCTTATAGCCTTTACCTTTAACATGCTTGTCTATAATTTTTTTTCTGATCTCCTCAGACAACTCTCTTCTTTGTTTTCTCTGGTCCATGTTCAGTGCGGTGCACAAAATGATACCAAGCAGCAGAGTGGCTACTTTTCTCCATTTAAATAGGCTGAAGGACTGATTATAAGATTGAAGACGTGTGATACTAATGAAAGAAAACAGTATGAAATATCACTATAATCCAATGATTTATAATCTTTTCTAAGGGGTACCAACAAATCTGTCCAGGCCATTTTAGAATATCTTTGTAGAATAAGTAATAATTTATCTCTTTTCACAGTTTCTTTTCTTTACTCTATGATATACCAAAGGCATGCAGGTATACATGAGAAAATTGCTTTTAATTTCATCACTTTTCAGGAGGAATGAAGCATTGTTTCAATGAGCTGTAAGGGTACCAACAAATTTGTCCACGTCTGTATCTGTCTGTCTATCTATCTGTCTGTCTGTCTTCTGTCTGTCTGTCTGTCTGTCTGTCTGTCTATGAACCATACATCCATTCACAAGGATCGTCTTCATCCATAGTGGTTTCAGCTGTTTCAGTGTGTCAACTGTGTTGCCTGCTACCAGCAGATCCTGCACATACACACACACACACACAAATACACATATGTCAATTGTTAGTAACATGAACCCACTCAGCATCCTAACCCACAGTAAGATCCCCTGTCACAGGTCAAAAGGACAGCTGTAGTGTTTTCAGACTGGGCCTACACTGATAACTTAGAATGGGAGTGCTGTGTGATAGGAGACCAGTTTATCTCGTTACAGTCACGATGAAGCTCCTATTGTCATGCGCCTCACCAGTGATCTTTCATCAAATACGTTTTAGGAATTTACCATTTTTCCTTTCAAGGTTCATATACATCTCCGATATGCAAAAGCATACCCAGAACACATGAGCATCTGACACCTGAACCTTGACCTATGAACCCAAGCTCTAGATATGTCAGCAATCAGGCAGACTAAAATAACTAATATTAAGAGGAATTTGAAATTGCATGTGATACTTTGTCCTTAATGACTCACTACCCTTTTGGTACAACCCAGTCTTGTCCTTGGAGCTAACACCTAAGCTTGACCTCCTTATTCCAATAAAAACAATGACACAGGTGATTAACCTGGCATGCCATTTTCTTATTGTTTGTGCTTTACATCAACACACTCACATTCTGCAGTCTTGACAATGATCCCTTTAAGAGCAGACACACCTACAGTGTTTTACCAGGTTAGGTTCTAATTCACTATGAAACTAGGTCCTGCCTGATAGCTGACCTCAGGTGATTTACTGTTCACCAGCCTTCAGATTTATACTGAGGATCCACCCATCTAACCAGTAGCTATCACTAATTCATTTGACCTTGGAAGTGAATTAGCATTGTAATCTACTTTCCCATAACCTCTGCTCCCACGGGAACTGATTAGGTTATCATGGTGTTACATTAAATTGTCTCTCCGTAAGTTCCATAGTGTTTGTTGTTGTAAGTGTTTCCCCACTTTTTATGTGCTATTCAGAAAGCAAAGTTCAAGGCTGCTGCTGAATATGACCCACCTTTCCTTTCATTACAGCAACAACTGAGCAATGTCTGTATAATCCTATGAGTAGCAGTTGATGCTAATGCTCATTATACCAGAGTCCACACAGTCTGAAATACGAAACACAGGGCGACACCTTCCCACAAACTCTTCAGCACAATCATGTGTCAATTTTCTCAAGGCTGAAAAATTCACCACCTTCATCCACATCGGTCCTACATGAATGAAATGGATTTAAACTGCCTTACAGTACCATAGCCCCAGATTGCGTGGTCTACCACTTCGTGGCTGAGCTGTTGTTGCTCCTAGGCGCTTCCACTTCACAATAATAGCACTTACAGTTGGCTGGGGCACAGCTAGTCGGGCAGAGATTTCACAAACTGACTTGTGGCAAAGGTGGCATCCTATGACAGTGCCACATTTAAAGTTACTGAACTCTTTACGACCCATTCTAAATGTATCTATGGAGATTTCATGGCTATGTACTGGATTTTATGCACCTGTTAGCAATGGGTGTGGCTGAAACACCTGAACTCAATAATTGGTAGGGGTGTCCACTAATTTTTGGCCTTATAGTGTATACATATATATATATATATACAGTATATCAAGAGTGTATACAGTCAAGAGTGAGTATTCTTTGTTGTGTACACTGAGCGTAAACTGAAAACTCATTTGTATCCATAAATTGTTGAGTATTACATAATTGGGTAATTGCTAACCTGGATGTGTGACACAGCATCCACATCGTAGTTGCTGCCAGGACATATAAAATAGATAGGAACAACCAGCTGTAGCACTATGAGGACGAAGCATCTTTGTCGCTGGGATCAGAGTGGACAGAGGTTCCCTATTTAGCCTCTCTAGCAGAAATAGGAATGACTAGATTGCCTGCCTGTCTCTGTGAGAGGACCACTTTAAGTGTTTGCTACTGTTCTTCTCTGGCAGTGATTTATGCATCAGTGCTGACCCTTTTGGAATGGGTGTCAGCTCTCCTCACCTAGTCACCCCTTCATTTTATTGAGCCAAATTTAGACCTGTTACATTAATGTTCTATTAATGTACAACTACTGTTAAAACTGACCTGATTTGCCATGACACCATCAGAGTCTTGATTGAAGTCATCACATGTACAGACAGGAGAAGAATAAACAAAGGAAAATGCTATTCTCAATTCTGAAACAATCAGTCAAGTGTGCGCCAGGGTATCTACTGATCAATCTGGGAATAAGATCCCGCACTTGAGATTCAAGCA
Source organism: Monocentris japonica (assembly GCA_900323365.1). Lineage (NCBI taxonomy): Eukaryota > Metazoa > Chordata > Actinopteri > Trachichthyiformes > Monocentridae > Monocentris > Monocentris japonica. Next base: position 2,877 of record OOFE01049994.1, read on the forward strand.
ATACCTAAGGTAACTGCATGAGAGAGTCATGTGACTTACATCAAAGTGACTGCCACACTGCTCTGATCAACTGTTCAGTCTGCTAAGAGAGACATAATATCCTCTGGGTATTACTGACAGGGAGCATGATATGTGTGTGTGTGTGTGTGTGTGTGTGTGTGTGTGTGTGTGTGTGTGTGTGTGTGTGTGCGCGCGCAAGTATGTGTCTATGTGAATCTGTATGTGTGTCTTAGTGTGTTTATGTAAGTGGCTGACATAGATACATCAAGGGGAACACACAGCTGTCTAGTGCCATGTTTCTTAGGGGTTAGGACCTGAAATGGATTGTGGGACTGTTTCTGGTGGGTCTCTTCATGATAAGTGCTAGTCTCAGTGAACTTGGTTCCCAGGGTGAGACCATTCCAGACTATGGTCTAGTGCTTTTTACTATGAATGTGCAACAGTAGAGGAAGTATGGAGTTAGCAAGTCTCATTACAGTGCCACCGGATGACTACAGTGAAAGTCCCCTGCTCTGATCTCAACACATACCGGGCTGGATTAGAACAGGGAACCAGAGCAGAAACAGGATCTGACCCTCTCTCCTATTACTCCCTAACGCTGCAGCCCCTCCTCAAAGACATCCTCGGCACTTCCTCCTCCAATTAGTGTGACCTTGTTGCGTTGAGGACATCAAGACCTAGCTCCGTGCACCACACTTTTGCCAAACAGTCCAGCAAGCATGAAGGCTAAAAGTTATCATCAATATGGCACTGCTCAGCTCTGTAAATTGATAGTGCATAAAGCAAACAGACAACAAGCAACAAAATCATTTCCCTTCCCCAGGGAGCTTTTCATGTTTGCCCAGGGGTTGTGCTCAGCACTTAGCCAGACCTGTTTGTTTAGTAACAGCAGTAGGAGGAGGCCCTGGCGGACACTCTTTGAATGCTCAAAACCGTAAAGCCAGCATAGGCTCCGACTCTGTGCCACCTTGGGGAAGAGTGCTGGTATCCCATATGTCCCCTCTTTGATGAGGGGCGTCACTGACAGCTGCTGAAAGTCCGGGGTCAAAGACATCCTAGGTAGTCTATCAGCAGCTAGGCGTGCAGGCTACCCAGAGGGGGCAGTGAAGGCTGATGAAGGGCTGAATAAAAGGGCCCAGGGACTCTATCAGCCTAACTGCAGACACTCGTGCTGTGTCTATAGGCACAGAGTTGTGTGTGTGTGACGGCCTCATGACGGCTTTGGGAGATAGAACATGGCCCGCCAAACACCACACACACACTGCACACATACATTGCCCCTGGAATTCCTCCTTTCGTTCCTAGTTTGGTCATGCAGACAGCTGGACACAGATGCTCCTGGAAGTATTCGGGGTTCTGGGCAGTAGCCAAGCAGTCCCGAGTGCATTTCATATATGGCTGCATCTATGTAGCCCACCTGTCCAGTCCTTCACTCTCAGAAAAAAATGTTCCCAAATCCTACTTTAGTATGTCAATATTTTGTGAATGATCAAATGTTTTTTCAAAAGCATTTCACAAAGAAAATCTTTGACCAGTTTTTTCATTGACTAACAATGACATACCTACTCTCTGCCCCACCCTAAGGATCTTGAATCCATCATTGCCATCATGGCCCAGTGAAGTCATTGGTCCATAGGACAATTCACCCTTGACCAATATTGAGCTCTTCACACGCCATGCCACCATACTAGGGTATGTCACTGTAATAAATCTAGGCCTACATGTAGCACTGACCCCTTATAATCACCAAGAGCACTTAAGTACAGTTGATCAAATAAGACGACTGAGAAGGGAAAGCCAAAGGGTATAAGCACCATAACCTGATAGAAAAAATAGATTAGAACAAGTTGAATCACTGCGGCTACCTCAGTCTACCATAATACATCATATCACTTAGATAATATAAATGTATATAGAGATATTATTTGGCTTTCTAAATGGTTCCTCTCTACATATTTCATGTCTGTGTTTGAGAGATTTAACCTTCCTCACTTCCTCCCTTCTATTTATAATGGTGTCATAGTCCTGCCTGCACTTTGATAGTATGTGTGCTCATTTACACACACACACACATGCACATGAGAGCATGCACATGTGCAGGCACGCACACAATCTATGTGTGGCTGATGCCAACAAATACTCATGAACTGTTTGAGCAATGAGCGAATCAGATGGAAATATTACACTGAATGCCACAATGGCTGAGCATCTCACATTGGGCCAAATCTGATTTTGAGCATGTCCTAATGGATCAGCCAAAACTATGTGAATCCAAGGAAAGACAGCCTTTCCTTTTCTGTGCCAAGGTTAATCTAGGGCTGTGTGTGGTATCAGCACACCACTACATAGAGGATACATGCTAGGTCCTGCGCTATCAGTATAAAAGCCAAGAGCATTGTGACGAGGCATCTGACTTCCTTGCAGCTACATCAAACTGTCAATGACTGGTAGTAATCTGGGCAGTGTTAGCTCAGTATTGTAATTGCAAACTGTTGTGGTATCTGAACAACCAATTAGATGTTGATGCTCAGTTGGTACCAAGGATCCTAATGTATGCCACATTCCCCACACCACTACACCACCAGTCTGTACTGTTGACACCAGGGATCCATGGATCCATCCATCATGTTGTTTACGCAAAATTCTGATCTTGCCATCAACATGTCGCAACACAAATTAGGTTTTGTCAAACCAGGCAACGTTTTCCATTCTTCAGTTGTCCAGTTTTGTTCACCTGGCCCACTGGCGCCTCATCTTTTTGTTCTTAACTGACAGGAGTGGAACTGGGCATAATCTTCTCCTGCTGTAGCCCATCCAGTTCAAGGTTCAACCAATGGTGCATTCTGAGATGCCTTTCTGCACATCACTGTTATACTAAGCTGTTATTTGCAAGTCATTCTCCTCTGACCCCTCTTATCAATGAGGCGTTTTCACCCACAGGATTTCTTTTTGTTTATCACACCATTCTCAGTGAACTCTAGACACTGTAATGTGTGAAACTCCCAGGAGGGCAGCTGTTGAGATCTATGGCATCATCATACCACATTCAAAGTCTCTAAAATCATGCATCTATACATCTTTCCCATTCTAATGTTTAGTGAAACAGTAACTGAACCTCTCAACCCTGTCTGCATGCTTTATATACTGAGTCACAGTCTACGTAACTCACTGTCTGGAGGAGCGAGCATATAGTAAAGTGGCCACTGAGCATAGGTGAAAAACTCAAAAAAAAAAAAAAAAAAACCTTTTCCAGTCTCAAAAAATACAATATATCTCACATGTTAGCTGTCATATCCTGCCCGTCTTTATATAAAAAGCTCAGATAATAAGTGGAAGAAATGTCTTCCATCATAAAAATCATGATGTAAACAAAGCCAGTTGTGGGGCAAAAGTATTTCAATAGGGGATAGCATTGTGCACTGGCAGATTGGGCCTTTAATAAGTTGTTTGTTTTTGAAGAATAGTACAGTAGGACATATTCTGATGAAATGTGTATCCATTTTAACCATGTTCACTCTCTATCAACATGAAAAGCCTTGTCTCTGTAAAGAGTCAAACTTGTGGGTCATTTGTCATTTGTTCATTTAATTATGTTTCTTGAGTTATTTTTCTGAGACACTGAGTTGTGTGTACTGTGTTGCAATCATTCATCAATGAAGACATCAAAAGTAAAACAAGTAAATTAGAATTAAGAACAATGAAATGTTGAAACACTGAGACACTGTTTCTCTACCCCTGACAGGCATCACGAAGGAGCTGGCAACAAGCTGATTGAAAGGTGCCACTGTTGTTATATAATGTGTCTAGTCAGGTCTACTTTGCCACCTTTGAGAAATAACAGTGTGGCGACCCTGGAAGGGATCACTTGCTACTCTGCCAAATGTGGTAGGGCTGTTGGCGCAGTGATAGCATCATTGCTTGGGGCGTGTGAAGTCCTGGGTTTTTGTCTGCTCCTTGCAATGACTGCTGTAGTATGCAAGGTAGATGCAGGGTAGTTACATAATGCGGGACCTCTGCTGTGGCCACCAACGTGCATGCCATTGTTAAATTATAACTTCAAAGATCCAACACAGCTAGAATACGTCTGAAAATAAGGTGAAACAATGACTTAGAACAAGCAGTGTAGAAATGAATGAGATTGATGTTAACATGTTAACCTTATCAGGAACTCCACGTGTCACTCGATTACTGGAACTGAGAGCAAGAAAACATGTTGCTCTAACCACGGGCATGATTTAAACAAAAGAAGTCATTATTGAGGGGTATCCTATGCACAAGCATATGCCCAGAGACTTCTAGACAGCAAAGTGAGCTTTTGCAATGATGAGCCATGTTATATGACATTTGTCAGACAGTATCTTGCGCAATCCTATACTAAAACAAAAACAGAGACTTGGGATTGCTCGTGTCAGTAATCCTGTATTCACAATATACAGTATATGTAGACTGTGTAGGACGTCATTGCTTTATTCTGACAGAAGGCCTGTCAGTGTTCTGTACACTTAAATTGAGGTGCTTGTCAGTGGCACATGAAAGAAGGCTCTTCCATCTCAGTGACTAGTCTCTTCCTCACACCGCATGTGATGGTGATTCGTTCAGCTTACTCATGTTACTCGTCCAAACAAATTAATATTTCATATAGCCACTCAACAATTCTCAAACTCAGGAGAACTATGACACCCCAGTCTGTGCTGTGCTCTCACATAAAGAAGCTTTCTAACATGGTCCTATTTTTGGTGACCATTATCTTCTCAACTCTGTCCCTATCAGACATCCAGACAGAGGACAGTCACAGACGAAGCCTTTAGTGTCACTACTCTGGACATCGCTATACAATGCAGCCTCTGTTTGTCTAGGAACTGAACAGGCCATGTCCCGTCTGACACATCAGACACTATGACATGGAAAAATATCTCTTACGTGTAATACTGCAATTACAGAATTAGTCGAAAGAAAGAAATCACCTTTGGACGAGGGTATTTTCTTAGCATGTACAGTGCATTCAGAAAGTATTCAGACCCCTTCACTTTTTTCACATTTTGTTATGTTACCCCATACTGACAAAGCGAAAACAGAATTTTAGAAATTTTTGCAAATTTATTAAAAAGGAAAAACTGAAATATCACATTGACATCAGTATTCAGACCCTTTGCTGTGACACTTGAAATTTAGCCCTGGTGCCTCCCATTTCTCTTGATCATCTTTGAGATGTTTCTACACCTTGACTGGAGTCCACCTGTGGTAAATTCATTTGATTGGACATGATTTGGAAAGGCACATACCTGTCTATATAAGGTCTCACAAACCATGAGGTCGAAGAAACTGCCTATAGAGCTCAGAGACAGGATTGAAAATGGCTGTCCACCGATGGTCCCCATCCAACCTGAGGATCTGCAGAGGAAAATGGCAGAAAATCCCCAAATCCAGGTGTGCAAAGCTTGTCACGTCATACCCAAGAAGACTCGAGGCTGTAATAACTGCCAAAGGTGCTTCAACTAAGTACTGAGTAAAGGGTCTGAATACTTATGTCAATGTGATATTTCAGTTTTTCCTTTTTAATAAATTTGCAAAAAATTCTAAAATTCTGTTTTCACTTTGTCATTATGGGGTATTGAGTGTAGATTGATGAGGGAAAAAATGAATTTAATTGATTTTAGCATAAGGCTGCAACATAACAAAATGTGAAAAAAGTGAAGGGGTCTGAATACTTTCTGAATGCACTGTATGTCTACGTATGTTTGTTGTGGTATTGACACTATGTAATTGATAAAATTGCTTTCCTATTAATTGACTTGATCTATATGTAAAAGAAATTTTAGTTTCAGAAAATTTGTGTAAAAAGTGTAATTAGGACTGTTAGGACGGTTTGGTAGCTTTGGCATTTTCCTTGGATAAATATGGAAAAAGAACAGTATTCTCAAAATTACCAACTTTTTTTAGATACTTTTTTAGATTGTTTTTCCCGAGACTTGCCATCAAGAAAATATAGCAAGTTGAGACATGGTCATCATTACATTACACTGCTACTTGCCACATAATCTAAAATGATCCCCTAGCCTTTAAAAAGTTCATCAAAGTTCATCAAACTAGGTAACAGGTTTGGCTATACATCTCACCATCCAAGTGACCAGTTAGCTTTTCTAGCTAGATGGGTAAGGTGTGCTTGTAATTGCAGGATGTGGTCTACAAATCGGTTTAAGTGAACGTGAAATCAAGACAGGTTAGGGAGAGCAAGCCTCCAGACCCAGGGCTGATCCAGAGGGGACAACCCTCTCCAGTTCTACCCAGGGGAGGAATTCTCTGCTCCTCCCACACAAAAATGCTCTCAATGTCAGCACTTTAAATCACCTAAAAGACCCACACAGGGTTTCTAATAGGAAAATCTCTGCTTTCATATGAGTCAGCCTTTCAGTACAGTACAATGTCCATGTATGCCGGGTTTGTTGATAGAAGTGTTGTTTTCAGAACAGTTCATATTCTTGCTGACCAAATGGGAAAATCAATCTTCTTCATTTCAATTTTAGCAGCCGTGTGTGACTGATTATAGTATAGAAGTATAAAATCAGAGACTCAAATATGTCTTGAACATCTATAAGTAATCACTAAGTATGTATCATTGAGTACTAAAGATTAAGACATTGAAGTCATTCCTCCTCTCTCACTGAATCTTTCCTGTCTTTCTCTACTATCAAAAAAAGAAACAGACACAGTCAATACGTATCAAAATGCCATTTTTTATTTGAAGAAATTAGTCAGATGTTCCAATTAAAACAGAGGAAGTTAAAGAGGATACAGTATACAGGTCCTGGTGCTAGGAGTATGTTACCAGTGCATCCATTAACCTGTTCAACCTGCCAGTGGGTCCTGTTGATTGGTACTCAGAGTTATGGCTGACAAAAAGTTGAAAAAAGTTGTGGTGTCAATTATTTTTTTACTCTTCCAAAAGACAGGTCCTTAAGGCCAAAACAACAATTCAAGTGTGTCAAACTATGTTTTTTTTGCAATAGCAATGTTGGCATTGTTGGCATCTCCATCTCCATGTCCATCGGATCATTGCTATCATAGTATTATTCACTTTCTAATGTAGGTGAAATTTTAGGCGAGGATAGAAACGTAAATTTCTCCTTTGATTTATCTCAGTTTACTCTGGCATAGTAACAGTCACAAGGTTACTGCCACTGGGTAGATATTCTCAAAGGTGTGTATCAAGATCATACATGTAGACCTGATAGTTGTGGAGCTATTCTTAATTTATTTTGAGTATGTCTGTCCAGGCGAATCCATAAAATACAAGTGGACTCACTATCGCACAATAGAACACCATTCAGATTAATCAAAGTCTGACACCACAAAATCACAAATCATTCCACTGTAAATTATCCCTGCAAAAACCAGTCCTGTACCACAGCACTAAAGAGGTAGAGAAACCGCGATGTTGAGAGCGCGTCATCTACCTACCCTAACAATAAATAGACTAAAATAAATGTTAATAAGCTTTCTGCTTGTAGACAACAGCTGATTCCCTGTTGTTTGGACACATGGATAACAAAATGTAGATGTTGTACACACATGCACCAGACGTCTCATACCTTGTGGAACGGATCCTAATACCTGCCTCAATCTGCTGAGTACTCATAACATAACATCAATTAGTAGACACCAGATCCAATATCATATTCATATTTGTTTTCATGCAATAATAAAATCTGTTATTTACAAGAGTTTGAGGATTGTCAAGTAACACGTGGCAAACAAAGGAGTTGGCTTGGTGCAGCAATACACACCAATTGACCTTTTAATGTTAGTCCATGCTCTCACCTCCAATTAGCACCCTGGTCTACTGGATCCCAGTGTCCTTCTCTTCAAGTCTGAATCAGCGTGCCTATTATCCATAATAATAAATAAAGATAGAGTCAGATTAGAGTGTTTATGACCAATGTACAGATTTAGATGTAGCATCTCAGTCTCATGTAATATACAGTCCCCTTTGACCCATTCCCATAATATCCTTGCTGGGAGGTTTAAAACACTGGATGGAAAACAGGTCAGTAAATGATGTGCTAATTCTTATTCCACACCCAAAATAAGGAAAAGGAAAAGTTACATAATGCGGGAAAAGTAGAGCAAATGTTGAGACTAAAACCACACCACCAAACATCAACATCTTCTATTTAAACGCACCAAGGAGACTCGGCAGTGGTATGTAAAAACAATTAAGCTTTGTGAATGGAGGAGTGAATCAGGGCCAAGTTACCAGGTAGTCACTGACAAAAACAAATTATATGGATCCCGACAGCTGTGTATCATGAGAGATAGTAACTGTCAGTTCGGTACAATGAAACCATGTGAGAACATGACAGAAAGGAATCCACTGCAAATCCTGTTGAAGACTTGGCTCACTAGCAAATGGGTAGGGCACACAGAAATACATGAAAGGACACGTATTGGCGTGACGTTTCTGCCAGTGAGCAAATAAATATGAACATTAATGTTTATGAGTAATCAAGATAAGCCACCGTGGCTTTAAAGTGTCAGGAGTAGGATTTCCATCCTTTTAGTCAATGCATTTGTCTTCAGCAGCATTTTACATGTTTCATGAAAACCACAATCCCTCTTGGAAAGCGAAGTGTTCAGCTGCCAGAAAACTTCAGTGTGTTTTTGCTCATGAACACAAATGACATGAATTCTTCAATTGAACAATTGAAAAGATGAAAGGGGCAGGTAAATCATGAAGGCTAATGGAAAGGCTTTCTCAGGTGTCACGTCTTAGATGGCTTAGAGTCCTTCTTTTGTGGTGCATGCAGCGTTGCCTCGGGCGCTCCATCACAAGATACTGGTTATTAAATGACCAGCTGCTTCAAGGTGTAAGTGAATTGAATTTTTATGGAATCATTTTGGAGAGGATTCAATTGCGAATGCCAATATAACATAGCCTATCGACGTTTTCACCTTTCCCCAAGTGCCCATCACGCGTATTTACAAATATGTTCTAGTAAATAAGTGTGGTGGGACTCCTAATATGAGATGTGAGTAACCATCAGACGGAACTCGACACCGGTGCGCACAGTGCGGGGAGATCAGTGTACTAGAAACATGTATCGCAACAGAACATCTCCAAATCGCATTCCGCATACTGAAACCTAATCCGAGGACATCAGGAGCGTGACATAATCCTCAAGACATCTGAAAACTGCGATCCTCCAAATGTGGCTCCAGGGGTGGTTTGGAGAGATATGTTGACTTCTTTTACTCGGTGTTTGGTCTTGAGGGGTCTGGCAAAGAGGGGCGGACACCAACTGCCCCAAACGTCAGAGCGCACTTCACTATAAATCTCTTCAAGCCGTTTCCTGCGCCCGCTACGGTGTTAGGCGCAGACACTTGCACATCTGTCTTGCCAGTCCAGTGTGAGGACCCCGCATGTGGAAAACCATCCTGCCACTGAGACGACACCACTATAACTGGAGAAAATGGAGAATAAACACCCCCCTCTATTCTGGTTACGATATCAAGACCATGTCAGATGTTGGCGACTATGAAAATATAGCGCAATTCGCGGCCGTAGCCGTGCTGGATATGACAGCGCGTTAACAGTTCTACCAAGAAGCAGTCAACACATCATAGCTTACTGCAGTCTTGAAAAGAGATATTCTGCATCTGCTTTGCGCCTCGCTTCTGCGTTGCAGACACTGATGTCTTCATTGGACTCCTTTCAGCTGGAGATGGTGGATCTCTCTCGGATTTCCAACGTGGAAACGTAGCATCCAATTCATCAGCGGCTGCAACTGTGCCCCAGCAGAGCGCAGCAGCACTTAGGTCACTCTCTTCACTACGTACCTTTGGACTTCAAAGTGTGGAAAGACGCGTGGTTTGGTGCGCTGTACCACAGTATCAAAAACACACCTGGCGCGGCACTTCTGCTTTTCGTCTCTGGACAGTGTCAATGAATTCGAAGTCATTGGAAGAAAATCTCGGATTCGGGTTGTCTACCGACCCATAAACCTTTATATAGCTGATTCAGCTTGGATATTAAATGAGTCGTGTTCTCTGCTTGGATTTTAAGACTAATAGTGTACTAGTTTCAGGTCTGCATGGGCCATATTTAAGGTAAGTAAAGCATTAATATTGTTGATCACGAGTGGTTAAAAACAACACTCGTAAATTCTTAGATATTCTTATCTGTGAGCAAAGGGCATAGACAATGTAGTTTGTTTACTACTTCATAGATATTTTCCATACTATTGAATGGAGTCCCTTCAGTCAAAATAAAAAATGCAATCTGTGCATTTGTAAAGACAATTGTTGGGACTTGTGCGTAGCATGTTGAAGCCTACTATTTATTCATGCATCGCTGTTTAGTTTTGCTGCAGACTCAACATGCCATTAAAAAGAGTCACGTAAGCTTCGGGAATCGCCATCTGGTCAACTCACACCATTATTTAGGCTATCGTTGCCAATGCGTTTTGGTGCGTGCTTTATTTTTTTGCGTAAGGCTGTCCTAAACGGCTGTGCCTAGTTGTAGTAGCAAGACCTCTCAAAGTATCACACCAATGTAACTAAAATCAGATTATCCCACTGATTATGGTTGCTAGACGAAGTTATATAAGTATTTTTTATTGTTATGTACACAAATATAATAGATATTTTCAGTGTTGTGTGTGATAAAAAATACAGTACTTTTTAACAAACGCAAATAGACAGCTTATTATTTCTATATTTTTTGGATATCGTCCCACAAGTTCAATATCAAATTAATTTAGGGAAGATGTGTCTATTTTTAATTTCTATTCAGAGTTCAGGAAGGTCCACTCTATGATACGCATGCACAACAAAGTAGATGACAGAGACAAAGTGAATGATCAAAGCCTCTTGACATGATGAGAAGTAGTTATTAAAACAAAATTAGTTGGGGTATATGTCTGCAGCAGCATATCAGTATCACAAAAAACAAAATATAAAAATATAAAAAATACAAGGCCTAAATACAATAAAATACACAATAAACATTAACACAATTTTCCAGTTCATCAGACCCTCACTGAGTTTAGTTTGCGTGATGTTTTTCTGTTTTGATTTGATTTGTTGTCTCCTAATTTCATTGGCCCTCTCAACTGAAATACCCTGTCTCTATTTTTGCAGCTTCCTTCATAGGAACTGAGTCTAAAATGAAGTTATGTGATGTTTTGGCCACCTGTTTGTTGCTCCTGAGCTCTGTCGCTACAAGGCCTCTGTACCAAAACCCTCAGCCAGCCAAGAGAACTTATTTCCCCAGCTACAGTGATTCTGTGTCTCTGTCTGTGGAGGAAGTGGAGCCAGCATTCCAGCCTGAAGACCACAGCCTGCAGGAGATCTCTATGGAGGATCAGTGTAAGGCACACAATATGTTTTGACACAGTGTTTTGTGATAGACAGACATTTGAATGGGGTTTAATTGGCCCACTTGAGGGTCACACTGTAGGCCTGCAAAGCTCTAATTCAAAACATTAAAGTAACTGAACTTGCCAGTTTGTTCAAACGTCTGTTAAACAAAATACAACTGGGAATTGTAACCTAACTACTGAGGGTTAAATGCTAAGGGAGAATGATAATGTAAAGTCTTTTTGATTTTACTGTGTTGACTTTTGAGAGGAATGTAAAAGTTCCTAGGTCACTTTTAGAACAGGGACATTCAGATAATGATGTTGATGGTGAACGAATGTTATACTATCACTTTGCTGCCCAAATGGTTTTGCCGTTCTTGACTGATTGCATCTGTGCAAGTGATAGCCAAAGGGCTGAGACACTTTTAGAGACCCTAACATTGATAAGGCCGTCAGGGAAGCAAGTTGTCCAGGAGGACACCTTAATTGTGTTTTATTACTGCTGTGGGTGACATCATGCTGGTGTCAAAACAATCATGACAGCAGGAATAAGACAGTGATAACAGTTCCAGTCCCAAATGGAATTTAGTGTCCACATTTCTCCTGCTGCCTTGTTTATATCCACCTCTGCCTCTCTGACTTAGAGACCCATAGCCTTTCCCCATCCGCCAAATGGAGAAATTATGGCATGTTTCCTCCCTAGCCAAGTTAGAGGAGGCAATCTGAACCAGATCACAGGAATCTGAGGGGAGAGGCTGGACAACACTGCAGAATTTGAACCATTAAGGGAGACTTCTGTGTTTATGTTCATTTGAACAACGACAGTGGGTAGGAATTCATTTTGTTTAGATCAATGTGACACTGTATCATCTTTACACAGTAGTAAACTAGGCCAAGAACTAGATAAGGAATGGAACATTTGAAGAAATGTTTGTCCTCTCACCTCATATTCTGTTTGGATCATAGTGACACCGCTGATCTGCTCTGTAACCCAAGACCATTAACTATGCACTAAGGTGTAAACAACACTGCAGCTCAATGGGAGGATTGGTCTTTTGTTTTGTGCATAATGTCATTGGAAAGACATGGGGCTTGTTCGAAACTTCTAAACCATTGGAGACTGATCACTGTAGGCAGGAGCACAGGGGGACAATGACTGTAGTATTGTCAAGAGCATGTGCCAAACAGTCTTGCTAAAACAAAGACAAGGTTGCATATAGTGATTTATCCTCGTTGGATCTCATTGGTGTTACCGTACTGGTTTTGGAGAATAAACTGGTGTAAGGATGGCTCTCAGGTATTGATTCTCCAAAAAGGTGTCATAATCTAGTACAAGTTTCATCATGAATCATCCCATTCTGCTGTAGACCACTTGTCCGGTCTGTCAGCAGGTGTACAATACGAGGCAACCCTGCCTGTCAGCTGGCATAGAATAGGAGGCGTCTAAATCAAAGGGTAGGGGTGTCAAAACAGATTGGCCCTGGCTCACCTGATATGCGAGTGGTGGCCCAATCAGCCGTGGAGCTTAGGGGATCAGATGACTTGGTAAGAGAAGAGAGATAGGTGACACTGCCATCGCGTTGTGTTAACGACACCTCCACCTGCCAGACATTGCATCATGCCTGCCTGACTTCTTGACACACATAGGGCTAAACACACACACACACACACACACACACACACACACGTAATGCGATTAGTGTTATACTAATTCATTTCAGGTTATTTCTTTGTGATCTTGGTAGTGCATTTTTGCCAGACCTTCAGGCATTGTGAAGAAGGAGCAGGAGGAGCTTGTGTATATAATAGAATCAACATGTATTACAGGAGGATCAAAGAGTGAGGATCAGGAGGATCCTTACTGCGTCCTTATCGTTCCTCTCAGCAGAGGGTAGAGTGCTGGATGCATGTTTTGAGTTTAAAGCAGAATAAAATCTGCTCTGTCTCAATGTCCCAGCATATGATTTCCTTCTGTTTGACGTTTGAAGTCTCAATTTAGCATTTCAAACTGGAAAAAAGGTTCCCAAATATATAGGATTAGGAAATATAGGATTTCTGTAACTAAAACAAACCTCAAAATGGAATTGACAGCATCTCCACCTTCAGTCTCCGATTCTTCCCCCCCAAGGAGTAGCACAGAGCGCTTTAGTGCTCTTTTGTGTCGACCACCTGTCACAGCCATAGCCTCAGCCAGGGTGCCGAAGCAGGACACATGCAATGTCTATACGAGCTAACCTGTACAGCTCTTCTGCATTCCTTCTCCCGGGACTAATCTATATATCAGCTTGCACAGTTTCTGATCTGCACATTTCTGAACATTTATGTACACTCTCTGCATTTGAGTCAGCACATACTGTACCTCTGGACACATTGCTGTACGTATGCTACCTCTGTCTAAAAATACGTTTTGATAACGGTAATGAAAACAGACAACAATGCTCATGCACCCTTGTATTTGTCTCAGCTATTTTGCAGACCCTCATAATGTTGTAGTTCATTTCTTATTATGATACTATTCCTTCATATATGTGTATTTAACGTGTTCTTGTGTTGTGTGAAACATTGTTGGTTGAGTTATACTTAAATACCCCCCATTTGGTGTATTCCTATTTCAATTCTATTTTCATGCTTACTATTTCCTGCTGCAGCATTCCAACTTCCCCACAGGAATCGTTAAAGTTTTATCATTTCTGATTGCAGATTGCCATTGATTATCAAATTGTTGAGTACTGTTGGCGACATTTCAGAAAGCTGTAACAACGTCTGTGTCATTGTTATTATTTTGATACTTCAGTGAATTAGTTTCTTCTTTATCTTCCAGATGACATCACAGGTCCCTATCCGGAGCAGTTTGATGATGTAATGGATTTTATTGAGGCTACCATTGGCAGACTCCGGAGATCATCAGAGCCCAGTGGTGGCTCCAGGGGACGAAAGGAGCAGACAAGACAGAGGGGAGCAGCAAACACAGGAGGCGCGGGAGGAGTGGGGAGAGGAGGACGTGGAGACAAGAGGAAGGGTCGGGGGCGAGGGGGAAGTCGAGGGGGTAAAGGAGGCCGGGGGGAAAAGGGGAGGGATAGGACATCAGTGCAAAGTCGTGGCTGTTTGCTAAAGGAGGTCCATCTCAATGTGACAGACTTGGGTCTGGGCTACCAGACCAAAGAGGAGCTGATCTTCCGGTACTGCAGCGGCCCCTGTGTGGAGGCAGAGACCAACTATGACAAGATTCTCAACAATCTCACCCACAACAAGAAGCTGAACAAGGACACGCCCTCTCGCACCTGCTGTCGACCAATTGCCTTCGACGATGACTTATCCTTCCTGGATGACAATGTGGTATATCACACACTGAAGAAGCATTCTGCCAGAAAGTGTGGCTGTGTCTGAGGAAGTCATATATAGGTGACAAACTGACAGACAGGACCAGCATCAGTGATAGAAGTCTGCATTTAGAGGCTGGTGCTGCATCCCAAAGGGGGGGGCACTTTTGGATTTCAGGATATGAGATGGACACTGGGGTAATGCATTTGGATGATGAGGGAGCGTATGGTCTCTAAATTCCTCAATATGTTTCAGTGGTCAAATTGACACAGCACACAAAAACATTACAGAGAACACATGGTATACTGGGTGAGTATATAGAGGCCATGACTGACAGTCATCTGAAAGACGATGTAACAGCCCATCAAAAGGAAACTGTGTATTTAACTTTCACTGTCTATATTCAAACCTCCAAAACCCCGACCAGTATTTGATTGTTAAATCAGACACATGCAGGATTGTATCAGATGTATCCCATTTGCAGATGAAACAGTACTGTTACACTTCCAGACTTGCCTGCCTTGTTTACCTGGAAGTGAAAGTGAAGCGGAAATCTACTCTGACTACGTTTCTGGGAGAATTCATTTCAGTTCATCAGTTTTCCGTAGTTGGCTCCGAAGGCTCAAGATGAATGCAGAGACTGATCTGAGGAATGTATTCAGCTGCAGTCCAAAACATTTCCACTGCATAGTGTGGATGTTGACATTTACATTCAGAGCCAAGGGATGAGAAATATCATAACGGGGTTCAGCAAAGACTTTTTGGTGTAACGCATCGATGTAAAAATCATATATATACATATATATACATATATATATATATATATGTATATATACACACATTTGTGTAAGAGGTGTATTTATTAAGATTGAATTAAGTTATTGTTATTTATTGCAATCCATTTTATGAAAGAAATGTTTGTTTTTCTTATTTATTTAAAAGCTTTGTTTGTCCTGGCCGGTGCCAAAGTGGAGCATGTTTTTCTTTTAAGGAAGATCTTATTGGCTGAACCAGAACAGAGGTACAGCCACCACCAATCAAACTCACACACAGATCCAAATGGTTAATTGCTTCACCTAAATGAATCCACACCCGTGGCCCAGATCCAAAACATAACTGATTTATTGATTAGGTGTCAAGTTTAGGGAGGGTAGAGGGAGAGAAACAGAGAGGAGGGGACCAATATGAGCTTTTCAACTAAACTGATCTCTTGCTTTAGATCGCTTTGAGGGGTGCCAGGGTCAAGTTGTAGAGAGATCTGGGAGCAATGATGCAGATGCTGCTCACTACTCACAGCACCTGGGTAGAGACTCCTAGCCAAACTATCACATGCCATTATCTGTTTACAAGGAGGCAGACAAGGCACTACAATCATAATTTTAACTGCCTGAACAACAAAATGAGTTTGCAGTTATACAATGGTATAGAAAGAATATCTTTTTTTTCCTAAATGATGTCTAATGGACATTGTAACTAAACCTGTACAAAATCCAGATAAAAGTGGCAGTAGCTGCTTCAGAAATGATAACCTTTTGAGGATCTGTAGGTGCCTTTGAGGATCCATTGTCCCTTGAGTCAAGTGCAGAACCTGCTGGTATGCCTGACTATCAGGATGTTACCTGAAACTTCAGTCTGGCCTTGCACCATGTCTGAGCAAAGATTTTGCAGCAGTTACCAGGCTTTAACGTTCCTGGGATTGCCTGTTTTTCTGTCTTGGCTCTGACAGACAGGTCTTACGGACTGAAAGGGGATTTGAAAGTGATCCTATAACGTGAGGCTTAACCAAATACTCCCACTGGCAAAGGCACCTTAGTGTTAAGGACCATTTAGGGAAGCTCTAGCTATTGCCGCCTTAGCTAAACTGATGTAAATGTCTCAAGACCATACAGTTCAACAAAAGATGTTTTTGGAATTACCAAGGGAAGAGATGGGTAGGCTAAGCCTGCTTTCCTTATGCAATAACTCCTTCAACCAACATTGTCCCAAAACTCTACAAGACAGCAATAAACACATTCAGGATAACAGGAGAGTCTTTAAAAGCATGCTAGTGTGCACATATCAAGTCCCTGTGGAGGGGATATAGTTTTAAGTGGAACCCAGAGAGCCCTTGGGTAGGTCTTGATGTTAGCACGGATTAGGGACCAGGGTATCTGTGCCCACCCAACAGCAACCGAGCCAGCTTTACTCTGTAATCCCCCCTGCACACAGAACAAATCCACTGCATCAAGCAGAATTTAGGCCAAACACTACAGAGAAAAAAAACTCTTGCTTTTATCACAGCATACCTCATCAATTGGATCATCTTCCCCTTTAACAACTGATTCGTGCATAAGCCTTTCCAGATGAGAATGTGCATTTAGGAGACTTCCCAGCAGCCTCCTGGCCCTCAGAGAGCCTCACTACTCTTCCATATCATACTTTAAAGTGTGTCAACTGTGACCACTAGCCCTCTCATCTTCATGGTTGTTTGCTCTTGCTCAACTGTTCTGTCTTCTGCAGTGTGTTAATTACTCCTTCAGTTTTGATGCGAAGGTAAACAAGCAAAGGTAAAGAGAGGAGAGGTGGAGGAATCGTCAGTGTTAGCATAAGGAAGAAATGATTGCATTTGTTTTCACTCTATATTGTCTGAACACCTCTGTGAAAAACCTGTCATTTTGTCTCACTTGTTTTTGTGTTACAGAACCAAAGCTCTCAGCAAATTTATTTTTGTACAATATTCATTTTATAACTTTTTACAGAATTAAACTTGTTTCTATTAAATGAGCATGTCGCCTGTTTTTCTGACCTACGATAATCAACTTGTGCCAGACAGTGTTAATTTGCCAGGTTGGCTAAAGAGGACGTTTAAACAGAAGCAGCCATGCTGTTGAAATTAAGGATGAAAAATGAAAATTGAGACGAAATAGAGAATCGGGAGGATGGTTTAGAAACGGCCTCTAAAATGCAATGCCCCCTCCTGTTGTGCATTCCTGAAAACTGGCCCAGGGTTGTACAGTAAACAAAGCTAGCTGTAAAGCGACACTGAGCTGTAAATCGAGGCACTCACGGAGAATGTTTCCACAGTGCAAAGAGGATATGTAAAGGCCGATGAGAAAATGGCAGAGGCACAGGAAGAGTGAGTCATTAAGTTGGGACTCAAGCTAATTCTGCCAAGGTGTGTATACAACCTATAGTTTATATTCTACCTTGTGTTTTTTCCAGTGAATAAAACAACAGCGCTGATTAGTCACACTAAGTGGCCACGCTGTAGACCTGATGGAGCCATCAGCTTCTAGAATATGGCTGCCAGAGGTTTTCTGTGAATTCTGCGTCTTAGAAAGGGATATATCAGGGGCAACAAGATGCAGGGTGCAACTTGAGAACAAGATAGTGGGAAATTTGATCCTTTAACAGTTCCAACTGACTTAAATGAGTAGTGGTGCTATACACTGAGCCCAAAACACACCCTTCCACCCACAACTTAAGGAACTGGATGTCTAAACTGGTCATGTGTGGACTGTGACACCAACACAAGCGTTCCAGCATTCCTAGGTTGGTGCAGACAGTGTAGCCACTGGCTGCTGACATTACCACTGGGAATAGGCTGGGTAGGATTAGGCTCATGGCTAGTTTGAGGGCACTGGAGGCTTTTTCAGAGCAAACTTGCCAAGGACCAGATGATGAGCAGCTTTCAGTACTATCTGGTCAGGACCTCTTTGGGTTGATATCTGACATTGTTAAAAAGTCAAAGCAATAATTTGCTTTCATAGAATTCATTAATCTTTTAACATGTGTGCCATAATAAAAATCAAGGACAGTCAACCTCCAGCACTAACTGTCTACTCACCACTGGAATTCAAGGATATTTTGCAGCTCTCATTATCAATAATTTCCTCTTTAAAGGTACAAAATACAAAAAGGATATGAGAAGTATGATATTTTAGCAAGTGAGTGACAATACAGTTCTGGCCAAGATTATTGGCACGCTTGCATTTTGTGCAGATAATGCACAATATCTTCTGTAATAATTAGGAATTGAAACAACTTTCAGTCTTCACACAGTCATCTATCGATTTACAACACATGATCAAACAATAAGAGTAAAAATTGCAAAAATATCTTTTATGATTTCAAAATTGAAATGTGGCCATGGCCATGATTATTGGCACCCTTTAGAAGAATTCAAATAATTTTGTTGGAAGGAAATAGATTCTCATTTGCTGTGAGATTAAACTCACCTGACAGGTTGCAGGTGCCCACATGGTTTAAATGAACCAATAATCCATCATGGCTGACCTAAAGAGGTCTGGGGTAATGGTTTCAGCCTGTATCATACGCCAGACAATGGACCAAGAAGGGCTTTATGGTTGGATCGGCACCCCCTTACCTGCAGGCCATGGTTTCCAGCCCTTCCCACTCCAGTCAAAACAGCAGTCACTTTTCACCTTCTGTGGTTGGCACTCCTTACGGTTTGTTGCTTGTAATTTTAGTGATTTAAGAATTTAAAGTTTATTCTACTGTTACACTCATTTTATGTCACTCTGGATGTGAGGATCAGCTAAATGCATGGAATGCAATATAAAATCGAAAGACGGTAGACAATCAAGTCAGATATTGCAAGATACTGGAAATTCAGAATCCATACAGCAGAATAAACCATATGAGTCCAATTTCCCTTTTTACAAACAAATTGTGCTTGTGTGCCCCTGTCTCAAGTATAAGCCATATTGTTATGTTGTTATGGGCAGAGGTTACATTCCAGAGAAATGTATAATGAACACAAACATGGCATCCATTGGCGGTGTACGTTGTGGCTTCGTCTGTCAAATGAAATAATTATAGACGCTCTACATGCAGTTTTATGCACGATTGTCTTTTGCATTGAAATAACGCAAAAAGAAAACTGGAGACTACAAGACATTTTCTATCTGTGGCAACAGTGCAATTTTTTTGCAATGACTACGGTACCATTATGGTTCTTGCACTATGAAATATACAATGCACAACTGTTTGTGGCAAAACCTAATTTTCATCTTACAAATTCAGAGTATGAAAGAATTGGAAACCTACAATTGTCCAGTAATTTGCTTTTGGTAGTGATACAATCAAATTTCAGACAAAATGTCTACTGAGCTCATCAACATTTAGAAATCCCTGCAGCTTAATAAGTGAACTGTGCAATACAAAGTAGCATAGAAATAAATATTTATTTGCAGTGAGTTCAACACAGGCAGTCTGGCAATTACTATGACTGAGCAGATATCTGCAGAGTTGAAGTGTCTTACAAAAAAACAGGGATTTTGAATGGCAGAAATATTACTTAATTGGCTAAGCAAGGTACTCTTTCGATTTGGCCTAACTATACCCTTGATTACTTGGACGAAACAAATCATTACAGACTGCTGTGGACACATTTATCATTGTTAGAAATACTGAGATTACAATATAAGACTCAAGACAAAGGCAGACAAAACTGCTTTTAGTTAGATTTCAGGCGAGCATACAGGAAAAGGAAACCAACCCAGCAGCTGATCCATGTGGTCAAATTGATCACACAAAGTTATATCACATTTACTTCCAATTATCCAGCACTGAGCAGTGAAAAACTGTACGCATTTATAAAACTGTACATTTGTAGCCTGAACAAAAGCAAGCAAAAAAAAAAAAAACATTCCATCAAAAATATATCTAAAAACTGGCTATTTTTTGACTTTCATTTTACACGTTGACAAAGAGAGTAGCAGACCACAAAATCTGGACCAGATTTATGAGGCATCAGCAAACTCGAGTGAGAAGACAAAACAAATGATGAAAATAAAGTCTGTACAATCAAAACAAACCCAAGTTCTTCCTTTGTTGACGAACTGCAATGAGAAACGTGACCTTGTATAATATTACACTATGTATGCCCGTGTGTTTACTGTACCACCCCTTGACACAAATGCAGGCACACATACATACATAAAAAAAGGACTAGAGGAGGGAGGACAACTCTACAACTTCTGCAGTTCAGTATCAGGGATGTTGCAGGGATGGAACCTGGGACCTTCTGGTTATGGTGGAGTCTCTCTAACCACAAGGCCACCCTGCCAGCATTCAAAGATAAAATAAGATGGTGTTAATCTGTCTCAGATCTTGCGTTTCTTCCACTGCGGTTCCTTGTCAGCCTCCTCCTCCTCCTCTGAGTCCTCTGCAAACACAGGCTCTGGCTGGGTCCTAATAGGATACACAGAAAGAGGGGCATATTTACGAAAGATTGATATTTGTAATTTGATTGTTGTGCAACCCAAATGAGGGATTCTTCATGGACACGGACAGGACAGCCACAGGAAGACACCAGGTAAGGATTCCCACGTCCTCTTGCAATGCAGCTAGCTAACATTTCTCATAGGTCTCACAAACCAATAATACCCTTGAAGTAATGTCAATCACTTGAAGTGCTCATAAACAATTTGGATATCATATGATGTCCATGTGTGTTTGAATGCCTGTCCGCAACACACAGATATTCAGACATCAGAGCAAAGCAATTAACACAGCGCAACAAAAGGAGTTACCAGATGACAGGGCTGTGAAGCCATGAATGTGTTAGGAAGCCAAAGTGCAACGGTGGCTGTCATTAGTGTCAACATCACCATTAGTGCTTTTAATGAGTGATCGCTTCCATACAGGGCAGGCCAGTGGAGGCTGGGAGGGGGTCCAGGTAGCAGCCAGTATATAGGGTTACATAGAGCAGAATAGCCAACCTGGACCAACCTGTCACACCATGGGCTGGCCTTAACTTAATGTTTAATGGCACTCCCAGCTAAGCAGACAGTGGAGTCAAGTGAGGCTTGACAGTGGTGTGACTATGTGTCTACTGTCTGAGGGAGCCCTGCAACCAGGCTGAAAATTCACTACTTTTATTTTTTATTACATTTAACTCAAGAATGTGTTTTTGCATCATGTGAAATGTACAGATTTTGCTGACAGCTTTCATCCAGGTTCACATACTTAGCTACCTCAAACTGCTCTATTAGTGAGGTGGATCTTGAGCCTATTCTGCTACCTGCAACACTTTATAGCCCTTTAAACATCCTTGTGTCTCACTGGTTGTAATAAACCCAAGTACCATCACAATGCCATAAACAGCACTCACAATAGAGAAGGACGGGGAGATGTCTTTATTAATAAAAATATAAGGGTGTCTTACTGTTTGTATGCTGGGGCAACCCAGTACGGGTTTTCTGAAGCATCCTTAGCATGGCGTAGGATGGCCTGTCGTGGGTTGCTATCATCCGTTTTATCCAGAGCAATGTTCTTCACAATGAATGAAGACAGAGTGCCACCATGAGCTGCAACTCGACCGCCACGACCTGTCAGGGAATAGAAACACTGGATTAGATACAGACAGATCTCACTGCATGGACAAAAGTACACACACAAGCACATCAGCACACACATTCCTGCACATATGGATGGAGTTGGCCACTCACTGTTACGTCAAGGAGACATATACAAATATTATCATGCTTTTTATTCTTATGCATGTACACTACTTTGAAGAAAACTTTTCAGACAGTACAAATGTTGGCAACCATTGGAAAGATAACGTGAACTTTATTAAGAAATATATAAAGGCTATGATATCTGAATGTACTTGACTGTACTACTTCATACCAACTGCATCACCTCTGTACCCATAGTCAGTACCTCCACCACACACACACACACACACACACACACACACACACAGGGTTGTTTGGGGGATTGAGAGGCACCTCTTTCCATTGCTTGTAAGCATCCAGCCAACCACCAAACATTACCTTGCACTTCTGTAAAGTCATTTCACAAAGAAGATAAACAATATAAAGACTGCCTGTCATCTAAAAACCACGGGTCTGCTATCAAGTAGTCCAAACTTCTTTCCGTAGAGTAGACTATTCTTTGCAGACTACTCTATTTATGTTTGTGTCTTCCTGTCAACCTCTATTTCTTCTTTACATCTATACAACTATAAATTCGTCATGCTTATACATCTATGTGCTGTCGTAGGAATAAGTCACACATTTTTTTTCATAGAACAACACTGCAGCAATCAGCCAGCTGGGATATATCTGAGCAGGAAACGTTGTCTGGAACCTCAGCTTATGGAACGAGGCTCAAGGTGTATGTTTGATTATGAACATGGGATTACAGAGGAAGTTTCAATGCAGCAGTATATACCAGCAGTTAAAGGATATGAGGAAACAATAGTCTGAAGCATGAACATGAAGCAGTGAGAGGCCCGTTGGGAGTATTGCTGTTATGGCCCTTGATTGCAGCTGTATTACATAATATCTAATAAACCAACAAAGGCACATTTGTATCTGTCTTGGACAGAACTATATGTTCATCCATTTAAGAGCTACAAAATAAAAAGTTGGTCAATGTATAGAAATTGATCTAAATCGATCTCTGTTCCCTCAGATGAGCATTGAAAAGTATTTTAAAAGGAAAAGGCTGCGAGAGGAGGAAGACAGCCAAAGGGAGTCTGAACCTGAGGTAGATGCAGAACATACAGATGAAACCCCAGCAGTTGAAATTAATTCATTTCAGGAGTAAAAATCAATAAATAAAGTTATACATTACCTGGTCCAGACACAGGAGGCTCAGGCTTGTGGGACTTCATCGGGTCAAGTCTGTCCTTCTCCAGCTGCTTTCTCGTGCTGCGCTGACGGGCCTCTCGGAACATGGGTAGGGCATGAGCTGGACCCAAACAGGGAAAACAAGGACAATGTTGCTTATGTAATTCAAACAAACTACAAGATCACATAACTCACAAAAGAGCTGGTATGGACTAGTCAGGGCTGTCTATATGTACTGTGTTTGACTGTAAGCCCACACAAAATCCAAAGCTAAGATTAAACTGTTATCTTTCTGCCATAGTGGACACCAACAAATTCATTATAAGCCCCATGTTTCGATTCAAACACTTACTCTGCCACTCTTCACACTTTAGTGAACACTACCACAATAAAGGCCCCAGCACTTTAAGCCACGAGTGTGTGAGTAAATGTGTGCATGAATTAGAGTGTGAGTGGGTGCCCTCAAAGTTGTATGTGTGTGAGAAGGAGGGAGTATGTGTGTGTCTGTGTGTGTGTGTGTGTGTGTGATGAGTGTATGCTCTGCTCTTACCCTCAGGGGTTACAAAGAGACACTTTAGTAAAGGGCTAGATAAAGTGATTTTCCATTCAGGAGCCCTGTTGTCACTGTTCAGTGTTAATTCTTCTCCTCCACGCTACATTAAGCAAAAAGGTTACTGTTAACAGATTCCCTCGCTTTTCTCAATGGGCCATCACTTGGTTCCTGTCCCCTCTAATTTTCCAGCGCCAGGGCGTCAAGTGCGTCACTCGCCGCTCATGACCGTCAAATGCCTGGCCCTGCTTCACACCCTGTTGGCGTGGCAATGAAATCACATGATGTATATGAATAGGCTACAGTTGCCCAAACAATAAGTGGCGTCGGAGTTGTGTCTAGCAGCCAATTAGGGACCAAGTGTGGGCAGCTGTTCTGCTCCTATAGGTTCATTACCTCAGCTTGGGGACGAAACACGCACAGAAGAGATGACAGCCTCGTGTGTTGATGAGATGACAGGATGACTGGTAGGGGGTGGTGGGCAGGGAGACTAAAGTTCAGTAGGTGTGTGTGTGAGTGTGTGTGTGTGTGTGTATGCGTGTGAATGTGTGTGTGCCCCCACATGTGCACCAACAGGAGATCACGCCAGCAGAAGTGGGGGGGGAGGCTGTCCCTGGCGTGATCCGGCGTGACTGCAGACCTCATGGCTGACGCGTGGCACCGTGCCCTGCGGCTGTCGATCCACTCATTCTCACCCTACACCATCAGCTAATGGGCCCACGACAGCCCTGAACACCGCCTCATTCCTCTCAAAGCCCCCAGTGTGAGAGTAATAAAGTGAGTTTTGATTGCGAGTGTGTGTGTGTAAGTGTGTGTGTGTGTGTGTGTGTGTATGTGTGTCTGTGTGTGTGTGTGTGAAAGAGTGAGAGCTAGATACAAAGAGATCAAGAGAGAGCGTGAGAGAAACAAAGAGGGAGTGAGTAAATGAAGGTTGGGATTCTGCAAATCACTGTGTTGTGTGTATGAGAAAGAAGGAAATCTTGTGTGTGTAGAGTGTGCCTTTCGCTATTAAAACACACACTGCAATACAGTTTGAAGAGCACTAATGAGCAGATGGGTTAGCAGCTCAAGGTGGATTAAACTGCAGGAGTGTCCTTGAGAAAGGCACTTCACCTAAATTGCTCCAGTAATTGTTCACCAACATAAATGGGTGATGTGTGAAATTGTACGCCTTGTACAACAAGGTAGACTGAGTGAGACCTGGGATAAGTTCATCAAGTGATAATCATAATGCCTCAGTAGCACTGCCATTAAGGACCATTTGAGATGAGCAATGATTAATATGATGTAGGAGCATCAAATTCTATTACTCATGGATGGCGTGTATGTGTGTGTCTAAGTGTACGTGCACAGAAAAACTTACGTGTGATGATGTAATCTTGTGTCAGTGTCTCTGCTTGTCGCTCTTTCCGCTTGCTCTTCACTACACACAGCTTAGCCCCCCTGCAAAGGAACAAATCAGTTAAAAACGCTGCTATTTGAGAGCATAATCTAGGATATAAGAGGTCTCTAGGATGTTAGGGTCCAACTTGAACTTACCTGTGGCTTTTGACAGGGTCATAGTAGACCTTGGCCAGTCCATTCCCAGTACCCACCATGATCTGGTTGAGCTTGGGGTGCCACAGGCAGCGGACAACACTCTGGAATACACATACAACAAGACAGACACATAAAGACCAGCTGAGATGCGGTCAAGTGATTTATTGTCCAACTATATCACTGTCGGAGATGGAAGGAGATTTAGCTGTGAGTGGAGGAGGTCAAAGTAAGGCTTTATCTATCTATTTAATATCATTGTTAATGGGTTATCACGGGTCAGATTTGAAGGCTAGTTATCTGTTATCCATTGACAATGGACAAAGCATTCTGTGCACGTGACCCAGGTTGGTTGTGGTACAGTGTGGATCAGTCCCAGTGTGCTCTGCTGCTCTAGTTGACTATATTTGGTTGTTAGGATGAGGGCTGGATCCCTCAGTCTGTGTGACAGATGGCCCATTGCCAATAGGCAAATGTGACCACATTCATCCAGAGGTGTGTGTGTGTGTGAGAGATAGATAGAGAGGTGGGGGGAGAGAGAGAGAGAGAGAGAGTGTGTATTTGTTCTACAGTGACGCTCTATACATGCTGTGATTTGTGAGCTACAGAGCTATAGTTTCCATGTTTGAGTTGCGATAGGGAAGCCTGTACAAGGGTTGCTGAGGAGAGTGCATCATTCTCTCACACACTGTTTGAGCATCTTTTTCTACACACGACCATGTTTTGTGAAAATAGGGCTAGGGAAGAAGATGGGGGTGGGTAGGACAACGACTGGGACGTCCAGATTCTGTGGCAGGATGAAAGCTGCTTATCGCCCAGCTGTTCGGCTTCCCACCAGGCTACCAATGTAAAGAGTCTCAATTACATACACACACGCACGCACAAAGACAGATACATACACAGAGAAAAATACTCACGCTCCTATGCACACCGACAAATATGCATGCAAGTATCCACATACATACACGCACTTGACTAAAAGACCCTACCAGGCCAGCAGCTTGGTGATGCGTAGTTCACTAGACAGATGAGCGTTAATCTGACCAACCAAATCATCTGGCAGCTGTAATTGATGATTTAGAAAGATCTGGAAAATGCTCTAAACAGGAAGGGCTTCTAGGTAAACCTCACATATTCTATGCTTTTGGCTGTGAAATATGGCAGATAAGTTACAGAATATTTATAAATACTGCAAATAAATGATTTAATAAGCACAAAAGTAAATGTGTTACACTGGGGGGCACGGTACAGTATTATGGTACAAATACAGTTGATTCAACAACAATTCCTGAACTGTGATAAATCGACTTGATGGGTTGTCGTGTAGATGTTCTTCATTTGTAATGCTAACCACATATGCCAACAAATCTTCATCTATGTACATACATTTTATAGGCTATGTGTGCATGCACATGTCTGTGTGTATATGTGTCATAAACCTGTGTAGTCTACCCATTGCAGAGCTGCTTCACTGACAGTGAATGGGTAACCAGCAATAAACAGCCTGTCAGGGTTGCTAAAGTAACATGGGCAATCCATCACAGGCAAGGCGGGGCAGGGGCAACAGTTAGGGTCCTCAATCAGAGCTCAAGGAGCTGACCCAATATATAGTGACATAACATAGCCCATCCCAGCTCAGTCAAGACATGCTACAGTTGAACACAGGAAGGACTTGCCAGCTAAATACAGTCCAGTCGAGATCAGAAAACTGGCCCAATTAAATCACATGGTCAAGCTCTTGACAAGTCCAAAAGAGAAAGGACAGTGAAGTGGAGCCCACCCCAGTTGGGTCCCCTGAGAAGCCCATAGCCTAGCCCAGCTCAGCCCAGTCCAGTCCAGCAGTAACACTACTATCCAGATATTCAGAGCTCCGTGTTTATACTGTAGGAAACCCTGTTTACGCTTCCAGTCCACAAAATTACATCACATCATGGAGGAGGAAACTTTAATCAGTCAGTTCTTCGGTAGCAGCCTTCAACATCCAATCAAAACACCAGGAGGCTGATTAGGAGCAAATAAGACAACAGCCACTTGCCCAATATGTCTGCTGATTATGAAACAAAGTTATGCAGCATTGATCCAACACAACACTCACAGCTGTGTCCCTTGGTTTGTTGCTAGTGAGTTTAGCCAAATGTGCAGTGCTGTTGACAGACTGGGCTACACAGGCCAAGTGAATGCAGTAGGGGAAAGGAGAATGCTACTCGTAGCACCTCAGCTACACATGGTTGAACGGAAACTATGGGCAGAAATATGTGTCACTAGAAACTGAATTTGAATCATTTATATTTGAATTTGAATTGTTTAACTTGAATAATTACATTGAAAAACAGATACAAATTGAAAATATTTGCCAATAGAGTTCAACTCGGAGTCCAGATAACTGAAGGGAATTTCCTTGCAATTTCAAAAATGAACTCGATCCATTTACGACATCCATGATTTACGATACGATAGTATTAACAGAAGCCCACTGAGGCCAAAACGTTACCATGGCGACGGATCAGGCGCAAAACTCAAATAAAGTAATTTTTCTCCGAAACGGCAAGACATAAAACTACAGTTTTTACATAGAATAGAGAAAACACTTTAGGCTTTCGAAATATCTAGCTCCCGTTGGTCGTTGATATCGTTGGTTGAGAGAAAATAGTTGTTACAGTATGTGAAAAGGAGTTCTGTGAATCTGCACTCGATTGGTCTTCCTCAGAGCCATGGCCTCTCTCCCACCATTCACCCTTGGCTGCTCTCAGTGGGGATGAAAGACCAAGTTTTCCTAGCAAAGCCCTCCTTCAAGAGCAGGGTACTGGGAGAGGCAGTTCACTGTTTGAGAGCCATCAGGCGTGTGATGTTAAGTGTAGCATGAGCAAACTTCAACAAGCAAAGGTGACACAATAATGCTTCCCCATCCCTGAATAACCCGCCCACTCAGAGAAACAACATACAATAGTCTATAGTGGGGCTGCACAATAAAAAAAACTTGACTGCTGCTATTTCTGAACTGCAAGAAGCTGCAATTTCTTTCCAGAAGGAAAGGTGCTCCAGACAGCCTCAATTCATTGTATTCAAAATGACAAAGCATTTTGTGTTTTCCATTCCATTAAAATTTCTGAACATGTAATTATGTTGAAAAGCCTGTTCTCATATTGCAATATTCCACAAAATCAATTGACATTTATCGTTATAGTTAAGCACATGCACTCG
>OOFE01049994.1:53647-68866 GCA_900323365.1 Monocentris japonica
CCCCACACACATGCATTTTCCAGGTCAGAGGACAGCGCAGGCGTCAGCTATCGGACAACGCGCCTGGAGCAGTTGGGGGTTAAGTGCCTTGCTCAAGGGCACTTTGGCAGTGTTGGTGGGCACCGTAGCTGTGGCACCAGTCATTTTTTCAATCACCAGCTCACAGCTGGGATACACCCTCCTGGTGGTGCCGGGGATTGAGCCAGCGACCCTCCGGTGATGGGTTGGCCTCTCTAACCGCTAGGCCAACCTGCCGCCCCACAGTAACAGAATTGAATAATATGTCAAAGTAATAAAATAAACTAAATAAAATCTATCTTAAATCTATTCTTCATTGGCAGAACCAACGCAGGGAGGAAAATGTAGTATCTAAAATTAGACATGAGTATTTAGTATTTAAAATAGTATCTTCAGTCTAATGTCAGCCTATTGTGCCAGAGTGATCGGAACAAATAAGAACGATATCTTGGCAGCAAAAATCTAAAATGTGCCAGTTCCCTTGAATCACCATCTCCCAGAGTCAGTGGGATAAGAAGTTCACCACCATCACAAAAGCCCAGTGCCAGTTGAGAAGTCAACATGTTGTCCATGTGTTTGTCCATGCATCAGTTATGGCAATGCCTTGATGAAAAGCCATCCTGCACGTGTCCTGTGTCCTATACATTGCTGGGACCACATTGGTTTAATTACTGACCAAAGGTCAAAGTTGTAGCACTGGTCCACTCTGCCCTTGTTACACAAACCCATTGCTCATGCCTTGAACAGCCAGGCTTAAGTAAACCTATCTGGTTTCATCCCCAATACCCCCAAATGGAACTCGAAAAGGTCATCAGTGTTGGTAGGTTTTAGATGTCACACGAAATCAAGTCAAATATCATAACACACCACCCATTGTGTCTTCTGGTTATTGTAGATATTGTGTACAATGTGATATGTGCACTGAACAAGCTTAATTAATAAGTGTTGACACACTGACAGCAATCTAACACTGATAAACTCAAAACCAGGGATTTCCATGCATCTCCACCACTAAAAATAATTGTCACAATTGCCAGAACAGTTAAATTATTAAAAGATGAGAACTCACCCAGCACCAGTTGAGAAGTTCATCCTCTCTTAAAGAATGGTCTAGCTTTACACGGCTATCATGAAATCAGCCATTATCAACACGTTATCCATCATTACGCCGTTGGCTGTCACCTGCCCCCCTTCCTGGTTCATATATGAGGACAAAGCCAAAAGGAGTCAGAAAAGATTTTGGCTGACCCCCAGCAGGAGAACCAAAAGCTTCTTTATGGACTTCTGTTGGTCCGGATAGATGCACACACACACACACACACACACACACACACACCAAACAATATAAAAGGAATAAAAGACAGTTAACATTATTGGACATAGGCACTCCTGTAAAAACTGTAACTCTTGTACATACAGTGCATTCAGAAAGTATTTAGACCCCTTCACTTTTTTCATTTTGTTATGTTGCAGCCTTTTGCTAAAATCGTTTAAATTCATTTTTTCCCTCATCAATCTACACTCAATACCCCATAATGACAAAGAGAAAACAGAATTTTTGAAATTTTTGCAAATTTATTAAAAAGGAAAAACTGAAATATCACATAAACTAAATATATATCTTGTATATATTTAGTTTTGTTTCTTGCACTATTTACAATACAGCATGTTCTTTGTATTGTATGTGTTTATTGTCTGGTGCTAATAACCAGGGTGAATGTCTGGTGCATGAAAGTGTTTTTGATTTTAATGAATGAAAATACACCGTAGAGCTATTATCTCTTTGTGACGTTCTGTTTGGAGGCACTGTCATTATCCATCTTTTGTGTCTATAGTGCATTACAGGTGGGGCAGTAAGTGAAAGGCCATGAGTCGTCAAGGTTGTAAAGTGGATGAGCAGAGTTTGAGTCACAAGCACCAGGCTCTATCTTTAGACTGCCTGTGGGGTGCTTCAATCCACATACACAAGAGAGTCACTACAAATTGGATTGGATGGCTTCCTGGGACTAGTTTTGCTCAGCTGTTCTTCACTTGGTTTCACTCTGACCTTTGAACTCTGTTGGTTTCCTCTGTCATCACCTGACAGTGGAATTTGGCTTAGTTGGCAAAGATGAGAGTTTCTATGCATGCAAAGTGAATATGAGTCCATCAAATCTTCATGAATCTTAATATGCCAGGTTTTGTTTCAGCCACTGGCCTCTTTCATTGTGTGACGCTGTCAGTTTTCCTGCTCCTGTGGTGGACTGTCTCAAAGGTTGATGGTCAGAGAGACAATGGACAACCTCATCTCCTCTGTCAGAATAGTTTCTTTCAATAACAATTGCTATAATAAATCACCCTAGAAATCTGGTATGTGAGGCCCAATGAATCAATGTTTCAAGGTATCTTTAAATATGAGAAACAACACGCTATCAACTTTTTTTTTTTTGCCATTTTCCCATTAAGCAAGAATCAGTCTAGGGTGTTAGCACGGCTGACACAGAGACTGAGGTGTTACACAGCGAGTCAGTCCCTGGTTGTGTCATTTTAGTAAAAGGAATCAGTGCAAAGCACAATGCAGTCAGGCATGAAAGTCATGAAAAGTCTTTTCAGCTCTTCACCTTAAGCATCCTTGGCCACTTAGTGGCCACCTTGTGGTTGTAAATTATTTATTAATTATCTACTGTTTTATTGTTCTCTTTTGTGTTTTTTTTTTTTTGTTTTTTGTTTTTTGTTTGTGTTCTTGTATTTACTGTTCTGTTTGTTTTTATGTTGGTGTTGTTGTTACTTACCACTGTTGTTGTCTGTATTATACATGTTTAGGACCCCCTCGAAAACGAGATGGCACATCTCAAGGAGTATGTCTTAATAATAAAGAATTTCCAATTTTAGGATACAAAATGAGGAAGCAAAATAAAACTCTATAATGTGATATAAAACTAAAAAGTGAAAAAAAAGTTTAATAATAGTTTCAAAACTATTTACAAAAAACTATGTATAAATTGGCATTGCTGTACAAGTTTAGACCAGTCTGCACTCCCCCTATCCTGAAACCAGTTCACACCTTTGTCTGCAATCCCCCCATCCTGAAACCAGTTCACACCGTTGTCTCCCAAAGCACCCTTTTTCTGCCAAATAGCATTTGAAAATATAAAGGAACAATATATACAAATCTTCATTTCACAAGCCCGATTTATTATTCACAATCACGACAACTGCTTTCCAATCATGCTAAATGAGATACAGCTTTTCTAGTAAGGATGTATTTAGATACTCATCACGCCCCCTGTGCACGCCGGTGTGTGGAATAGATGGTGCGCAGTTTTATTTAATGCCACCCTTTTGCTTCTATGTTTAATAAATACAGTACCTATGAGCTGAAATGTGTACACTGATCAACTCTTGCGCCAGTTCATAAAAAATAGCAAGATCAAAAGGAGCAGTACCGCAACGATACAGGGAATTTATTTGCAAGTATGCACGACCACCCGTTGTTTAAATGCTGTGAAACATATTGAGGGTTATGTCACAAAACAACCCCATATCTGTCGTTTTTTTCTACTCCTAAGATCTGGACAGACTGACGCAAAAAAGAGCCATAGTAACCGATAGTAATGTTATAGTTGCAGGTCTGCACCAGCAACTCAAACCTGTGCGTGACGCATGACGCACGGGGAGGTGCGGCAACCTTCCCCTATAAATTTCCAGCCAGTTCTCTCTGGGCTACAAAGACAGGTTCGACCCACAACATCACAGAAGGATTTACACACGACCCATCAAGCACTGGGTGCAATTGCTGCAAGCATGATAAAGAAAATGTCACCATCTGAGAATGAGTTGGACATCCCGGCCAAGAATTGCCACAGGATGGTGATTCTGGGCTCCACTAAAGTTGGCAAGACAGCCATCATCTCTCGGTTTCTGAACGAGAGGTTTGACGACCAGTACACACCCACTATCGAGGACTTTCATAGGAAATTCTACAGCATCAGGGGTGAAGTTTATCAGCTGGACATTTTGGACACCTCTGGAAATCACCCGTTCCCCGCCATGAGGAGGCTTTCTATTCTTACTGGTGAGTTGAGCTTTGAAATCATCTCGCGCATAAAGAATATTACCTTATGCAAAATTAATCTTATATGAATTGATAGATCATATTTGAATGCATGAAATCATGCTTGAAGGCGGCTGTGTAAAAAATCATTCAATTTCTTCGTGGTATATTGACTGTCTGACTGTCTCTTCTGCTTCTCAGGTAACGTGTTCATCTTGGTATTCAGTCTGGATAACAGAGACTCCTTCCAGGAGGTGCAACGCCTGAAGCGCCAGATATATGAGACCAAGTCCTGTCTGAAAAACAAAACCAAGGAGAACGCGGACGTCCCTCTCGTCATTTGCGGCAACAAGTGTGACCGGGACTTTTACCGTGAGGTTCAGGAGGAGGAGATCGAGCAGCTGGTTGCCGGAGACGAGCAGTGCGCCTACTTTGAGATCTCGGCAAAGAGGAACACAAACATAGACCAAATGTTTCAGACTCTCTTTACCATGGCCAAGCTGCCCAACGAAATGAGCCCCGACCGTCACCGCAAAGTTTCCCTGCAGTATTGCGAAGTTCTCCACAGAAAGTCCTTCAGAAACAAGAAGTTCAAAGACGGCGATGCATACGGGATTGTGGCACCCTTTGCGCGGAGACCAAGCGTGCACAGTGACTTAATGTACATCAAAGAGAAGGCTTTAGGAGGCAGCCAGTCGAAAGAGAAGGGCTGCATCATATGCTGAGAACATTTTTGCCACTGTGCAGGAGAGTTGCTGTGAGACTTGCATAAACTGAGGCAGCGGGCAGAAGAAAACACAAGCGCTCATACAGGGCATACACGCCTTGGAGTCGGGGATGTAGCCTGGCGCAACACCTCAGCAGTCACAGGGGTGTGTGTGATCCACTTTGTGCTGAGACACGTGGAGCATGGAGAGTGCCTCAACTAATAGACTATCCCTGTGTAGTGATGTAGCTTCAACCGAGACAAACAGAAGTTCTGAACATGCTGCGAAATCTCTACTGAGAATGTATAGCTTGCCGGGGGTGGCGGAAAATTGTTTACATTTTGGTATTTTTTCAAACGGAATGGAGCTTGAATGTTTGTTGCATTATGAACAAAGTTGATTCTGAATGTTTATTCTCATGTCAATGTTTACTTTTGCAAAAAAACTGAAAAAAATAAAAATGTTAATATTAGTTTCATTGTCATCCTTCTGTCCCCTCGAGCAAAAGACAATGGGTTACAGTGAGATCCAAAAGTCTGAGTCCACTACCAATAACTCGTTTCATAATTTATCAAAAACTAACTCAGACTTTTGGATCCCACTGTAAGTAATGGTGCACACAATGCTGTCCCTACATTCACCCTCCAGTAGTTTCCCCTTACTGTTGGAAAATTGCCTCAATTTCTAGAAATATGACAATTAAATTTTATTATGCTGTCTTATTGGTCGTCCCACAAATAGCAATTTCAGTTTAAGTACAATTCACTTACAAGGTCACAGGTAGTGACCCCCGTGCCCAGGTAAGACTACGGAGCAATGCAGCTGGTTAATGAACATCAGACTTAAGCCTATGATGTTCTAATTTGTTTTACATGCTATTGTAAATCAACAAAGGAATTATGGTAAATCATATCTTTATCAATACTTCATTTTATTACAAAATATATAGATAAGAGGAAATGAAACAAATAATTCTGAGTGGTTAATACAAATAAAATAACTAAGTTTACATTTTTCATAACACAAAGTAGCATCAAGACATTGTATAAGGCCATTGACTGGAGCCCAATTACAACAGAGGCATTTGAAAATATACAATAAGTATCCTTTAACGTCCATATATATTCTTGACTCCCTTAGTCCACTCCATAGTCGAGGATGTAAAGAGAGATATCATCCTTCATCCACCGTGAATGTCTTCCAAGTCTCCTACAGTGAGTTCAAATATCTAGCCTCCAGTTTCATGATGCTTTTGGTACGTCAAACATGCACAGGCTTTTGTATTTCTGCAGCAGCTGGTTCTTGGTGCGGACCTGCTCCCTCAACGTGGCCAGCTGCTGCTGCTGCTCCGCTGGGCTGGTGTCAATCCCGGGCATGTTTGAGATCTGCTCCCGTGCCTCCTGGATCTTTGCCTTCAGCTTGGCCAGTTCTTGATGGACATCCTGGCTGTCTTTGTCCATGCTTAAGATAAAAAAAGACAAATGAGAGAACATGCTACTCCAATTTTAGACATCAAGAGAGCTACATTGTCTAACGTTAGTCACTCTAGCAGCTAGCGTTAGCCAGCAAGTCAACACGCTTAGCAACTCCACATTCTGTGAAATGAAAACGACTGTATGAAATCAACGGCATTGCAAAATAAACATATTAACACACACGCAACTGTCGGTAATCTTACCATTTAATAATATCATGAACTAACGGCAGCAAAGAGCAATCATCGCTGTCTTTTTCTATTTTTGCTTGAGACACCGCCATCATGTTTCCTACTCTGCGGCGCACATTTTCTACGTCATCAAGGATCTGCTGACCGTTTACACTGCGGACACGATGTATTTCTCTTCTTCCAAAATGACACAGGGTAGCATTGACTTTACTGTTTCAGAATGATTGTTTTCATGAAAGACTCAGTCTAAAAATAAGATTCTGGTAAATATAAGAAATTTTATTTCAAAATTATATTTTAGAGGGTTAAAATGTTATAGGACCCAAGGTTTAGATTGAGTGCTGAATCTTCCAAAAAATGATGTTGAAGAAATGGAAGTACTGTCCTGGATATTTATCAGACTTTTAGACTTTTAGAAAATGTAATCATCATGGCATGTATATGTATTCCCAAAAGGATATTCTTTAGAATAAAACCCTTCACCATTTAGTCACAGTTGTCTACTGTGTTCATCAGTGTCAGAGTTATATTCAGGTCATGTAAGTGGAGGTGCTCTGCCTTGTCCTCATACATGGCTGCTTCATGTCAAACATCACAAAGATAATAATGATATATAATGATTTATAATAATAATAATGAAAACCTAATAGATAATCTGGAAATGGTGAACATGTGTCAGACAGAATTTTTAAACATCATTGAAACATCCTGTCTATTTCTATACTACTACCTCCTATGAATACAGCACATGGTAATGTGCACAAATACAGTAGCCTCTTTCTCTTTGCATTGGGAATCAACTCAGTACAAATATGGATGAGATACACACCTGTCACAGCAATATTGTTGCTTTTCTAATAATAAACCAAGGTTGGTCCACTTTATGTTATCTGGCTTTGTCAACCCATTGACCCATATTTCTGCGCTATCAGGCCACAATGACCCACTGGTCCCCCTCCTCTTCATCCCCATTTTAAGCCTTATTATCACGGCAACTTAAATGATGCTACAATAATAGGCTTGCTCAATGTTTGATCATTGATACCTGGGAGTAAGTTAATATTGGTAAAGACCACATTGGCTACCATATGTTTTGTATCTGTTATCATC
The DNA here is from genome assembly GCA_900323365.1 of Monocentris japonica. Classification (NCBI taxonomy): domain Eukaryota; kingdom Metazoa; phylum Chordata; class Actinopteri; order Trachichthyiformes; family Monocentridae; genus Monocentris; species Monocentris japonica. The sequence continues at coordinate 61,182 of OOFE01049994.1, forward strand.
TCCTAGCAAAAGGAGGATTATGCATAGTAAGGACCCATGATGAATCAGTATCACAGATTGCGTTGTATATCTGTGATGTGGTTTGTTCATCTGCTAGTTCATTACTCTACTTCAAAGTATCCGAGAAATTTTGTCTTTATAAAAGACACAAATACTACATAGAATGCACGTTATTCTCACACTGTTCTTGTCCAAATCTTTTTTTACGGGATTTGATGTTATTGCTTGGTCTCTCAGTCCTTAGTAATTGCTAGCCTTCAATCTGTGAAGGCTAGCAATAGGCGTGTGAGAACTCAAGTGCAGGGAGGGCAGGACTGGATGAAAACCAAAGAATGGATGTTTATTGTTTATTTATAATGTTTATTGTCTCATGATCAAAAATAACAAAACAAAAGCCAACAGGGCTACTAAACTAAGGACTGAGCCTATATAGGCAATCCGGACAAAAATAACAAACAATTAGACTGAACTACAGCTTGATCAGAAGCACAATTTCTATTCTCTGCAAGGGTTTGCTAGATTGTGTCAAGATTCAGCGATTATGGAGAAGAGCACAAACAGTTAAATAGTCTAGGACACAGGTGAGAGCAATCAACAGTAGTGTGGTGTGTGGCTGTGACACAATCTCACCTTGTATCTACAGTTCAAGGAATGTAGTTGACATTAGTTTGAACATCATGGTTTAATGTGTAACTGCTTCAGACACTTCATTGGATATCACAGAATATAACATGTCCTTTATAATGTCAGACTGGGAACTGAATCCTCAAAATAATTATCCGTCTATCCATCCATCCATCCATCCATTGCCACATGGATAGTTCAAACAAGGGGACCTCTTTCACCATTTTTTTCCTGAAAGATATCTTGCCTGAAAGGTCTACATTACATTTATTTTACAAAAAAAACAATTGATACTTTAGAATAGTGTATTTCAAAAAGTTTACACGGCACATTTCCTGATTGATGTGAGTGTAAACGCTAGCCACAGTAGCTTGAGGTTCTCACACAGGGCAGCTTTCTGCTTGCCCTCCCCAGTTACTGGGGGCCCAGGGGGTTCGCTCAAAAAGTAAAACTGTTGAAAGTAGAACAAATATAATGTTAAATGTGAATGCTATCCTATATTTTCTATTTTTTTGCCACTGAATGTGTGGCAATTTTCAGAAAACATGAATCAATCAACCAGCTTGGTTTCATGAGCTGGAAAATTCACTGGGCACTGATGCAATCAGGGTAAAATGTCTTTTATAGTCATTCAATACACACTCCCTATCTCATACTCCTTCTCCCCTGCTCTCCTCTAGTTCTCACACCCGTCCATATGTAGCTCTGTGTCTTCCAGCAATCTATTTTAGGTCTCTAGAAGCATCTCTTTGAACAAGAATGAATGGGGGATGGGGCTGCTTGGGGTTTATTGTCTTGTGGGTGCGGTTTATATGTAGCATGGCATAAGCGTGCTGCAGCCTTAAAGTCTCGGCAAAATGTAGGCCTCTTTCTTGAACTGACCAAAAAATACTGGTCAATAGGTTGTTGTGCTTACTATCTATGCCAAGTGATATTTTTCTCCTCCTGAAGTGAGGAGAATTCATATGAATTCATATGATATAAAACAATTATTGATGCTATTAAGATGCACCTGATACTTCATTTGACATTTTCAAGGGGTGCCTGGCCCTGTTCTAGATTTACACCTGCTGCCCCATGAAAAGGTTTTAGAAGAGAGATAACAAGAAAAACTACATAAAAGGATGACATCAGAGAAAAATCTATTTAATTAAAGTAAATCCATTGTAAATCCATTGGTATATCACCCTCCTACACACAGTGTCATGGTCAACCTTTCAATGTCTGAATTAGTTCTGTGGTTGTTTTGAAAGCCTTGATACTCTGACAACCTGAACTGGCATTTATCTTTCTTGTGAAATAAAACTCCACAGGGATGAGTCAAATACTCAAAAGCAAGCTTCTATCTGAGTTCTACACAAACTATCAACAAAACAATGTTTATCATTTGTATGTACCAGTAGAAAAGAATGATCACTTACAATGAAGTATAATTGAGCCTTGAAAATAAAAATTGGTGGGAAACGTCAAAGGCACTGTGGCTTGTGTAAATTCTGGTCCAGAAATTCCCATATATAAACTCCAGAGATGAAACTCTAGCATCTTGTTGCAACAGATAGTCAGCAATCTGAACATCTGCAGCTCAATCTAAATCTAAATATGAACATGACTAACCAGAGCTCTGAAATGTGCTTGGGGTCTGGCTGACCATGGTTCACTTCCGTTTCATTCCCTAAGTGGGTTCCCTTGCTTCGCCAATGCTCCGTGATGATGTGATTGGGCTGCTGGCAGCTTACATCAGATGTGTCATCTCCCTGGGTCTCTGGCACAGTGCCGGCAGGATGCAGATGTCCTGCCTCCTGAATTGCTGTCTAATCTTAGCAGGCTGCTCTATTTGAAGTCAAGGGTAATCTAACACAGGGTGAGTCACTGAAAGTCATCATTGATCTGATATTCATCCCAACTAGGCAAACTGTCTCTATTAAACAACGTGCACACACAGTAACTTTCAGTTCAGCTATGCCAAGCCAAGGACTCCTTTGTGAGAACATATTTTTCTTTTTAACCTTGAACACGCTGTACAACATGTGAGTCTCTTTCCTCGGACAGAGAAGTTTCTTGGAATGAAACTTTCACAAATTTATAATTACCCTGACTATCAGCATCACGTACTGTGAAAGTGTACTCTGCTAAACTATCCCAAGGAGAACCTAGCTAGTCAGCTGCTCATCACCATTCATTCTGCGTAATTTAATCAACAATGCCCCTGAGTCACACATATCTGAGGCCTTGTGATCATCGAATTAAATCCTATGTGTGGGGAAAATGGATTAGGTTTATATGTTCACAATGGTGTTTACTCGCCTGGACAGCCAGCCCCCGTGTATACCCTGCTCCAAGGAGCAGTCTACATGACCTGCACTTTGCACAGTCAGTGACTCACCTTCTTCTCCTTTCACCCACCCTCCTTTTCTCAACCTGTTGACTTTATTTAGACACAACCAGGACAATCAACGCTACAAGCAGTTAGGAACTGATTTGAGAGAAAAGCCAATGTTCAAACATCATCCTTGACTTGCCCATGATATCTTTAGCCAGTCACTCATGTTGTCAGCCCAAGGCCCTTTGGTCAAAGACATGGCACACTCTAGACCACTCAGTGATGCAAAAATAGTAAGCACTGCAGCAGGGTGCTTCTGTCTGTTTGGTCTCCTATCGTTCGCAAGGCTCAAAAGTTACCATGGTGAATGCTCAGCTATACTATATCTCATCTTTTATCTAAAGCCACACTTTTCATGGAGGTGTTCAGTTTTGTTGTGAATGGTTGTAGAACTTAGTCACACTTATCATGTATGTTTGGACATTAAAATTCCCTCGAATTTTTTTTGATGAGCTCTTTGTTTTTAACAAGCCTCTTTCGTGGCATAATTGCATTACAGCTGATGTTATTGCTGCAAAGGGACCAGACAAGCTTTAAACAAACAGTGTCTGACTGGCAGTCACTGACTGTTCAAATAAATCAATTTACCACAGGTGCAAAACAAAGCTGTTTGCAGGACAAGCACTTAATTACTTATATACATTTATTTATACCACCTCTGTACCATGCAATGTGATTTGTTTATCCCTGTTATAACTCCATTATGGTGACTGGTCTAAAGTATGAAGACATCCTAACCATGTCAGAGATATACAAGCTATGTGTTAATTTTCCTCACTTTGGTGTTTGATGAAGTCTTATTGTCAAAATGCATAATGCGTGTGTTTGCGTGGGTTTCCTCTGGGTGCTCGTGTCCTCCCACAGTCCACAGACATGCCAGTCAGATGGACTGGACACTCTAAATTGCCCATAGTTATAAATGTGAAAGTGTTTGTCTGTCTACCTGCGCCCTGTGATCGACTGGTGATCTGTCCAGCCTGTTTCCCTTCCCAGCCCCCCATGGATGCAGAGTTGACATTACACCTGTATAACAGGGGGCATAATTACTTACACAACCATGCCTATCAATGCATCCAAAATGTCTGGTGAGAAGCTCAATCAACTCATAATGTATTTTAATCCTGTGACCGGAGCTACTCAATGGATTAGTTCAAGAATATATGTTGGACCATAGCTCAAGACCACCCTGACATGAGTAAACTCCTAACCAGACCATTTGGTTATAACTGCCTCTGATCTTGCACAGTGAAAGGAAAATGTATATCCTTGGGTCAATACCACCATAATGCCACAAACTGGCTTATTGTGTTCCATCCTACATCCTACATTCTGCAGGAACTACTAAAATCATGTGATTCACATTTCATGTGCATATCTGAGACGCCATGAGAGATTAGTGTTCATATTGTGTATGTTATTTCATTTCAGATTTAACTAATTGGTCAGCACCACTACAATGCTTGTGAAAGTGCAGTTCTCTAATCCTCTGCCTAAGGAAACTTAAAATAAGTTGTACTTGTCATTGAGATGCTTTTCCTGAATGACATAGAAGTAATGTTGACTAATACCCGTGTGAATTGCCTACATGGAATTAGATGGTGCACCGTGAGTGCTGTTCCCTCGGGAAGGATCTTGCTTATGGGACATCCACCTATATGCTACGGGCCTGTCTGCAAAAACCTTTCCAACTGGGTAAGAAAATAAAATGTTTGTTCATCCATTCAGTGCATGATCAATAGACTCACTTGAAAACACATTAATTCTTAACATAATGTTTCTGTATTAAGGAGTGTTTGTCCTTTACAGCCTATTTGTTAAGATAGCCACACTGATGTCCTCCCAAGCAACATAATTTCTTTGACCCATTGTGAGTGTGTGTTGTGGAATTACCTGATTAATTGAAGGAACAATAACAGGAAAATGGCCAAGTGAGTGATGTGACACATCTTAACTTTGCTTAACTGTTTTCCTTTGGAAACTGCTATGCCTCCAAACCTGGGATGGACCCCACTAGCACCTTCATTTCAGGGATTTGACCAGGGATTTTCTGCTGGACAGCCCAGAGCCACTTACCCAACTTTTACATCCACTGTCTCATGACATCATTCAAATGTTCTGCTGTTGTTTGACAGACTAAACTTGAAGTCGTAGGATTGTGTGGGACACTTTGAGATATTTTATACAATGCCGGGCATTGACAGAATGTTTATTGTTTAGTGTTTATTCTGTATACTTCATTTATGTTCCATTTTGCTTACCCACCCTCAGCACCCATTTTACACCTGACTGTGCTGGTAGGATCCCTTTCTGAGTAGCCTGCCCCAAGGTTTCTTCCATTTTGTTCCTAAATGGTTTTGTGGGAGTTTTTCCTTGTCCTCTGTGAGGGTCCAAGGTCGGGGGGGTGTCATGTGTCATCATTTATTGTTTTTATAATGTGGTGTTGTGACTTTACTTGACATGACTTGACAGATTGTGAATGTGAGGTCAATGGAAACAAACAGATGAGGACCATCACTGAACCACTCAACCAGGTAGTTTGTACACCAGTTACTATATCTATCATTCAGGTTCTGATGTAAAATGCCTTCATCATTTTTATCATATTGTGCAGTCTTCTATACACCACACACCATATCATGACAACTAATTTTTCAATTCAAATGGTAAAATGAAAACATATTTTCTAAGTGCAAAAATGTCAGCAATGATTAAGTGGGCCATAGGAAGTATAGTACATTATTATTATAGTACTGTAAATAATGACAACAGAGAGCTGAAAACTAGCCTATTCAGATAAGTAGACTTGCACTGCCCCCAAGTGAACACTTCATGAAAAATATACTTTGAATGAATTCTACTGTGGCCAAACAGCCATATTTCTGGAATACTCAAATACAAACAAATACAATGATAGCTTCATTGAAAATCATATTGACATTTTGAAGCCTTCATTTTCAGTCAGGCCAACTTAAAATCAAAAGCTATTTGTCAAACTGCTTGAGAAGAGTGGGCTGTACATATGTAATTAACACGCTTCAATAGCACTGCAGCAGCTTCCCAAGCATATACAGCAATAGATACATCACTCGCACATTATCCAAGAGTATTGGTTCCTTTCTTCTCAAGGAATCATTTTCCACACTATCAATCATATGGTGCAACGATATACAGGATATCAAAAGTCTTTCCTCTTTACAAACTGCATGTATGGCGCGTCTTTTTAGAGGAATAGCAATAACCGGTGATGTGGTCACACATAGTACGAATGTAGTGATAAATATATTTATATACATTTATGGATCAAATTGAGTGGTCGTTAGCATTAGGGAGGTGTAAGGGAATGTACCCAGGTAAGAAGTGTTAGTTTTGTATTTTGGAAAATTACTCTCTGCTTTGTGTTGTGTGCAGTATGTGCTATCTTATATATACATGTTCTGCAAACGGTTTCTTTGTGGCAAAACCATAATATATGTTATAAAACTAAGAACACATTGATACGAACATGAATAGTTCCTGTGTTATTTGATTTTTCCACCCATGTACTGTAGCACCTTGTCTTCCATATCAAATGAAATAATTCTTCAGTGGTCCTGTGGTTCACGGATGGTTCAACAAATGGAAGAACTATAATTGATCATAATTTGTCATGATATATCTGTTAAGGCTCTTCAATTAGCTTCAGTAACTATCGATATGATTAGTATAGTTACTCCTACAACCCAAAAGAAACTGCATTATTAAGAATTAGAGGAAGAAACTCAGTTAGGCCAGCTGCTTGTCACCATTATATCACTATTTAACAAATCTGGCTTCAAACTAACTGAGCCAATAACCCCAATGCGCTTCAGTACAATACAATAGATAACCACTAGGTGGTAGACTTTAATTGATGATACTGAAACCGATTAACTATTTCGACTATTTATACCTCAGACAAACGCATGAGACCTTTTGCTTTCCTGATGCACGCATTAAAACATTTCTTTACATGCTTTACATTCCGTTTACGTAACAAACTTCCAAGATGAAAATGGGTCTACATTATACACAATCACATGCTTGCATGGGCCCGTGGAGTCTGATTGGCATAAGGTACGGGCAATAGCAACAGTTTCTCTCGGCAATGACGCCTACTTCAAGAAAAGGCATAGCTTTGCACCATTCAGAACCACATCCCCGCTGCAGAGGGAGCGGTTTAAATGGTGGATCACTTTTGTATTCCGGGCTAGCCTGAGTGGGAGGTGTTTGTTCTTAAGGCAACGTTGTTGTATGAAAATCACAAATTCAGTCATACGGAATACCCTAGGTTACAAAACACGCGCACCCAAAGTACTCCCAAATCGACGTCGTGACGTAACTTCTTTGTGTTGGCAAATCACGGTGTACGTTGGGCGGGCTTTGTGAAGCCCGTGGTGTAGTGTTAGCAGGCTAGCTACAGAAAGAAAGCTAACTAATCGTGAGAGTTGAAGTGGAGCGAACATTAAAGGCAACTGTCAAAACAGTAACAGGAATAGAGCTTTTAATCAAATGATAATTCTCTTGGATAACTATATGGACACCTTCAGAGCTAATTCAATAAAGAGCGTGTATTTTGGACATTACATCGACTGTCCGTTTCCAAACTTCTGTGAGATAGTAGTTTGTAGGTGGTACTTGAATGCTTTGGTTTTATGAGAGGTGG
>OOFE01049995.1:5123-17436 GCA_900323365.1 Monocentris japonica
TACCTCTCTTTTATCTCTCTCTCTCTCTCTCTCTCGCTCCCTCTCTCTCTGTGTGTCTCTCTCTCTCTCTGCTTTGTAGGTATATTCGTTCGGAGCGGTCGATCATCTTAGTGAATTTCTGTCTCTCCATCCTGGCCTCTAATATGCTGATTCTGGTGGGACAATCTCAAACGCTTAGCAAGGTGAGGCACAGCCATGGACAAAGACACACACACACACACACACACACACACAAACATACTTGCACACATTGCAGTTGGATTTCTGCAGTCAACACAGTTCTCACTCCAGGAATAATGTTGTTGAGCAGGATCCTTATATTCTGCTGTAGAAACAAAGCTGTCACAATTAAAACAACACGAGGCCTCAGTGTTAGAGGAAGTTGATATAGTGAGATTCCCAAGATGGCAGGTTGACACATTTTGCACACAGTGCTCTGAAATCTTCCATGACGAAGCAAGGCTGTGCTGTACAGTAGTCAGTATCCACCAAGCAGAGGAGTACAGTAACAGCAGGTTGAATCGCTCTTTTGCGTTATTCTTTTTCATAATTTTTGCATTATTTCTCTCTCTCTCTCTCTCTCACTCTCTCTCTCTTCTCTCTCTCTCTCTCTCCTTTGCTATCCTCCCTAGGTCCTGTTCCTGACAGCACATCAGCAAAGAAACAGCGGCCTGCTCAGACAGTGGAGAAACCGTACCACTGTGAGCAGTGCGGGAAGAGTTTCAGCCAAGCCCAGCACCTGACGACACACAAACATGTCCACACAGGGGAGAAACCCTTTCACTGTAACCAGTGCTGCAAGAGCTTCACCACCGAGTTCTACTTCAGAGCACACCGGCGAGTACACACTGGGGAGACACCCTTCCAGTGTGCCTTCTGCGGGAAGAGCTTCCCGACAGATGGTAGCCTCCGGGTGCATCAACGTGTCCACACAGGGGAGAAACCGTTTCCTTGCAATGTGTGCTTCAAGAGCTTCACCACAGAGGGAAGCCTCAAAGTGCACAAACGCATCCACACTGGAGAGAAACCCTACCACTGTAGCCACTGTGAGAAGAGCTTCAATCAACTGTCTCACTTACAGCGGCACCAGCTCTCCCACACAGGGGAGAAACCATACCAATGCAACCTGTGCGAGAAAAGCTTCCGACAGTCGGAGCACCTAGTGCAGCACCAGCAGACTCACTCCAAAGAGAAGCCTCACCAGTGCAGCCAGTGTGGGAAGTGTTTTCATAGAGTCGACTACCTTGCAAGACACCGTCGTGTCCACACGGGAGAGAGTCGCTATATTTGTGGGCAGTGTGGACGAGGCTTCGGCCATTCGGGGGACTTTAAGAAACACCAGCGTGTCCACACAGGTGAGAAGCCATTTGACTGCGAACAGTGTGGGGAGAGCTTCTCTAGAAGACAGGATCTAAAAAGACACCACCGTGTACACACCGGTGAGAAACCATATAAGTGTGGCGAGTGCGGGGCTTGCTTCTCCACCTCAAGAAGCTTGACCAGACACAAGTACACCCACACGGCAGAGAGGCCCTACAACTGTGAGCAATGCGGGAAGGGATTTGTCGCAGCAGATCTTCTGAAGTCCCATCAGTGTGCTTATATAGGGGAGAAGCCATACCGATGTGAGCAGTGTGATAAACGCTTTGTTACATGTGAATATCTGGAAATACACCAGTGCGATGACACAGGAAAGAGGCCCTTCTCCTGTGACCAGTGTGAAAAGACATTTATGAAAGAGGGAAATCTCAGAGTACATCAGCGTGTGCATAGGGAGGAAAATTCTTTCTTCTGCGATCAGTGTGGAGAATGTTTCAACCAGTCAGGACAGTTAAAGTCACATCATTGTAGTCACATAGAGAGAGAGAAAGCTTTCCACTGTAACCAGTGTGGGAATAGTTTCACTCTGCTGGCAGAGTTGAAGTCCCATCAGTGTGCTCCCACAGCAGAGAAACCATACCGTTGTGATGAGTGTGGCAAAAGCTATACCCGGTCCACAGAGCTGAAGACGCACCGGCGAGTCCACACTGGGGAGAAACCGTATCGCTGTGAGTTCTGCTGGAAGAGCTTTGCCAAGAAGGGATGTCTCAGGATGCACCAGCGAATTCACACAGGGGAGAAACCGTACCACTGTGACCAGTGTGGGAGGCGCTTCAGCCAATCAGGGATGCTCAAGACTCACCGGCGTACGCACACTGGGGAGAAACCGTACCACTGTCCAGTGTGCCTGAAGAGTTTCAGCTGGTCAGGAGGCGTGAAGAGACACAAGTGTTCTGTTCAGAGTACAGATCAAGAACTCTAGACTGTTTAAAGAACGTAAAGAAGTGGCGGAAGACGGTATAGTGGAGAAAAATGCAATTTGTACCAAAATTGTATAAATATGGTTAGCTTCTTCAATGCCAACTGCATTTTTCATAACATTTCATGTTAAGTAACTACAAAGGTAAAACAATAGCTTTATTATATTACCAATTAAAACTGATTCTTAATCCCTGTTGGCTAGCATTACAAATTTTATATAATCAGAAACCTCAGAATCTCACCATTCCTATGAAATGTTCAGTGCTGTAGATGACAACAAAGCCTAGCTATGCCACGTGTGTCATAAATGTAAGAGCTGTTAAAAGAGCCAGTGCAGTTTGAAAGTTTAACCAGCATTGCGTGAATTGAACCTTTTTGCCCAGGCAACTAAGAGGGATAATGAGACTGAATGTCTTCCATGACAGTACTCTCACTTCAGCAGGCATCACAGTATTGTAACATTGTGCTTAACAATGTTGTATTTAGCCAATTGCAGTTGAGGAAAAATGGTTGCAAGGATTTTACTGTGCACTATCATGAAGATAGTTAAAAGTTTCCAGCATTGTTAGAGCCCCCGGTAACCCAGGTACTTCTGCTAGCTAACATGCATTTTGAAATGCACGTGGCATACACTAGGCAGTTCCTTCCACGCTTACACAATGCACAAAAATAACATGCACTGCATTTTATCTCCGTCCCGCCAAAATATGACACTTGAAAGAGGACCAAGACTGGATTATATGAGAACAATTTTGTTATTCTATTCCATATCTATTCCTTTATTTTATTGCCTTAATCATGTCACGTACAATGAAAAACCATAAAATCAACCAAGTTTAAACACGATCACTTTGCTGTTAATATTGGAAGACCCTGTTTGATGAAAAAAACATTATTTATTAACATCTAATATACTAAATAGTGTTTGAGCTGTAATGCTGTCTTGTCTCAGGCAATGCACTAGTTTCCAACTTTTTGTTGCAGAGGCACTCTGTTGAATCACCAAAAGGCATGCCAAATTATTGATTGCTAGAAAAACATCACTCAAAGCCTCATCATGACCTACGATCATGCAGGATGAGTGGCAAACCCAATGAGCTGCTGGAAATACTGCTTAAAGTTTTCATAAACATTTTCTATGTCCTGAAATATCAAAATTACTTCTATTAACATTTACACCACTAACAGAAACACTTTCTCCACTAGAAATGCAATTATAGGGAGCTTAATCCTTCTGAAAACTTATTTTGTGAGAGGGACATCTCTGTACAGAACAGTATTGCAAGGAATGTTTCACCTTCACAAATCACACAAAAATTCACCAGCGATTGTTGTTTTGTTTTTAGATGATTTCCAATTTCAGGCTTCTTGTACACAGCTCTCACTTTTTAGTGGAGATTTCCCTGCTTCACTGCCCATTTTCTGTCTTCTTGGTTTCTGCTCTGATTACACCCCTGTGTATTTTAAGAAGGCTTCAGGAGCATCTCACAACACAGCACTTGTTCTTGTAATGTAAATGTACCTAAATACCATTCAGCTTACTGTTATAAGCAGTATTTCTTCTGTTAAATTAATATCTTTTGGTTAACATTATTTTTTATCTCATTTATCCTCATGTACTTTTTAACCTTAAAAAATAAATGTATTATTGAAGACCACTTTGTGTTTTTGTAGGATACTATAATGTAAACCTACTTTAGATATGAATTTGTTTGTGCAGCCCTCTGGAAAAAGAAAGCTGCTGTCTGTGCAATAACTAATCGGAATCCAAATAAGCGAGTAAATAATTAAATGAACACACAAATTGATAAATGAATGAGCAGATAAATATATGGATCAATCTGTAACATACCGGGACCAGTGTAGGAAGAGCATCAGTCACCTATCATCAAGTTTACATGTAGACTACAATTGGATTATGTCTACCTGATCTGACAAATAGTTAATAGTGGACTAGATGAACTAATTTGAAAAAACAGTGGATTAAAGAAAGCACAGTCACTCAGAAGGATCCTTTTGATTGGGGACAGTTTGGTAAACAGTCTGGTTGAGGTGTTAAAATGAGGTTTAATTTACAATAAAAGACAGAATGTAACCGCTGACCAGTTTAGCACGAGCATTCAGCCAGTTTATGTTTTAAGTGATTTTCCACACAGCTTAGACGACCTGAAGTACCACAAGGAGCTGGTGTGCAACCAACTCCTTTAAATAGACTGGAAATCACTCCATAAACGGCACATGGGGTCCACGTTGACATGCAGCAAATCACACAGTTACAGTAGATCCAGTAGCAGAACAACAGGCCCTCTCTGAAATCCAGTGAAAAGTCATTTATGTTTAATTTTAATCCCATAAAGCAAGTTTAAGGGTTCAATATTAAACATAAAGGGAAAATACAGTAGATGAGGCATGTGAAAGGAAGAAGCTTAGATACAACATCCAACAGCAGCTTTTTTTTTTTTTTTGCCTTTTTTTGCCATCTGCTCCGTCCACTCCTGTGGTGACTTTACAGATGCCAATTAAAACAGACAGCACATCGAGGTGAGTGATGGTTGGGAACTTGACCAACTGAGGGGGAGGACGGCGGGACTAACACTACACTTCCTGATTCATTGATTATTGATTCATTGATTACTATATGGTATATTTTATATTACTATAAAGCCCATGGGGGTTTATCATTTTATGTGTGTGTAATCATGAGCAGTGATTGATTGCACACACACACAAAATTGTTACCTCCCCACAAACCCATCTTCTGCACAAATGCTCTCTCTCTCTTTCACACACCACACCACACACAGAGAAGCAGAGACCGATGGAAAATAAAGCTTGTGTCATAAAAGATTACAATTTTAATCGCCATAATAAATTTTTATATAAATACATGGTTGTCATATCAATACGAACATATTTTAAATAGCAATAGAAAACAAGCGAGCTGTTTGCTGGGGTCAACAGTGAAACGACAACACAACGGTCAATAACACAACTCAGTTCTGTGTGTTACATTTGGCTTTGGCTGCCACTGGTCTTCAGAGAAATCCCCCCACCCCCTGTCATCACCGCTCTGAGAGAGAAAACCAGAAGGGCATTAGAGACGAAGCCTCCACAGTATTGGGTGTGTGTGTGTGTGCGTGTGATGGGGGGAGGGTCACCCATGAGTAAAAGGCCCAGAGACCCGAAAGACACTAGCAGACAGACTTACTTTCAGCTTTCTTCTTTAGCGGCGTCAGTGGTGCTTTTGCCTTAACACACACACACACACACACAATAAGTTATCTACATACTAATAAAACACAAACACACATAGGAACATACATCATAAAGTACAGGGGAAAAAAATATTTCTCTTTGTTCTTTCTCATGTTTGTTTTTTTTCTGATTTGTCATGGACTGTGTGATTGGATGTCATATCTGTTGATTTTACACCATAAAAAAACCCTAAAACTTTAAATGACAAAAAACTAAATGACACACGGCTGGTTCTGTTGCTACGAACAAGTCTTTAGATATTTGTCTGTATCATATCTGTCCAACTATCTCCAACAGATATTATGTCTCATTTATCAGTCTCCATTGTGGTTGTATGGTTATTAGTTGGTGTTGGTGTAAGTACATTTATTTGTTTTCGTCTTCAGATGAAAGCATTAATTATGGTCAGCTGACACTAAAGAAACAATAACCAATACTGAAATTGAATTGAAATTCTTTTTGACGTTTAGGACGTGCATTTTTTTGGCATTTTATTTTTTGCAGCTTTTCGAAAGATTGCATAGATGAAGCCAAACCATAGGTACTGATCCCTCACCTTCTTGATAGCAGTCCAGTCCTCGAGGATGTCAATGTCTCTCAACATGTAGACAATGAAAGGTCCTGAGAGGCAGACAAAGAGGAAGGGTTATTCATTTATATTTAGTTGTTGTTGTTTTTTAAGCTTTGCTTAACCAGGCAGGTCAGTGTAACAACAAATTCCAATTCATGGTCACAACCTGGCAGGATAAATAACGTTTTTCCGGGGGATCGGGGGGGGGGTTGTGTTAGACAGACAGGTAGACAGAAAGACGGATGGAGAGGGAGGCTTTACCCGAGACCAGGGCCGCTTTCTTCTTCCTCTCCGTCCGAGCCAGCACGTTCTTTCTTTTGCACTTCTTGCTCCTCATCTCGTCGCTCCACCACTCTGAGAGGAGACATGAAACGAGGACGTGGAAGTTGAATGGCATTTCAGTTGAAAGTAGCCAAGACGTCGATACAGGAGGCAGACAGTACAATAAAATCAACAAGACTAGTGATGATGATTCATAAGTATGGCAAGATGGCAATATCTAGCAAGATCATTGGGATAATCGTGCAGTCCTGTCCGCCACTACATTTGATTGCAGGTGAGGTTGTGTGTGTGTGTGTGTGTGTGTGTGTGTGTGTGTACCTGAGGTGAGGTCTATACTCTGTCTGTCCTCTTCAAGTCTCCTTATCTTGTCCAGCAGTTCTGTCTTCATGGCATCAAACAGCAATGCCCGCTCGCTCTGTAAAAACACACACACACACACACACACACAAAGCTGTATAAATGTAGTAATTTCTAACTCATTTAGTCTTTTTAACAAAATAATTCAACATTTGCTACCTCCAGGTGTTGCCTTGCTCCTTGTAGCTCGCAGTCATACTTGTGTTTGACCACCTGCAGACAAAGCTCTCTGTACACTCCTGCAGAGAGGAAGGGGAAAAGAGAAGGAGACGCACACGTTAAGTTTTAAGCTTACTAGTAACTTAGTTACTTTCAGATGGTGAGAGTTGATTAGCCTGAACCGAACCATCCAAAACCAAAGCCGAATGGGAAACAATGTAAAGGCCTTGAAGGGTGAATTTGATGAGAGAAAACAGCTTTCAAAGGGAAAAGGAAAACAGTGTATGAGGTCATAGTATGTGTGTGTGTGTGTGTGTGTGCGCGCGCGCACGCTGCCGGCCACTTGGGTGCATCATCAGTTTCTCTATGCTCCCTTGCGGAGACTTGGAAATTGTAGCTGTCAGTATTGCAATTTTACACTTTAGTCAAGTTTTAGCCATTTTACTATCAGCAGTGCAACAGCAGAATAAGCTTAAACTCTGGTGCATGTTTGTTTGTGTGTGTGTGTGTGTGTGTGTCAGTTACCAGCCACTTGCATGCGCAGCTGCATGTTGTTCTGTAGTGTGGCCAGTGGTTCTCTGTACTCTCCAGCTTTCCCCGTCAGCACCTCGTCCAGCTTCACCTTCATCTGGTTCAGACGCTCCCGAAACAACCTGCAGCCACAGAGCAGAATCAACTGTCATTCCTTCCTCTTCCCTTTCTCTTTTCCGCCGCCCAGCTTCCCGTTCACCTGGCGCAGGCGCTCTCGAACAACCCAGAGGAACAGAGTGCAACTTAGCGCCTTTCCGTCCTTCAGTCCTTGCCGTCGTCTCTCCCTGAACACTTTGTATTATTGAACATGAAACTTGAAACCAGCAAAACTATTTCTCAAACTTTATCGACAACAACGCAAAGAGCTCAGAGTGATATTTTGGCAGCCTTTTCCCAGCTATCTCTATTATCTCTTTATTTTTAAAAAGTTATACTTTCAAAACTGATGAAAAGTAGAGTTTTAATGTTATTTCTTGGGCCTTTGACAGGCTGCATATGAATTGCAAGTAGACTTTTTAGACTAGATTTTCAAAATGAAAGAAATTATTGTTTTAATTGCTGAATACTGCAACTGCAATATGAATTTATTTTATAGCACTGGGGGAAAAAAGCCAAAAGGCAAAAGGATGAAAGACTTTCTCTGTGCTACTTTATTTGTTGGCTGGGGATTCTGCATAGCGCCAGAATCGCTGGTTCAGGAGGCTGTTTGGAAAACCATCTTACAATGTGGAAATTGCAGCAGTCAAAAATTTTTTTTTTTCAATCATATTGTGCAGCCCTATTTATCTGCTCAGCTTCTTCATTCACAAAAGTATCCATCCATCCAACTTACTTGTCTTTCAGCTCCTGAAATTGTTTTTCCAGGTCCAACATCTCATCTAGACATTCTCCTCTCCTCCTCTCACAGTCCTCGTCATCCATCTCTTCACAGAGGAACAAATGGAAGAGAGAGGCAGAGAAAAACTGTATTCAGTATATTTCAGCATGAAAGAGTGAGAGAGGAGCAGGTAGCATGAAAACACATACGCATGTCTACCTCTATGTACCACTTGACCTGAATTGACTTGACAAATGGTACTTTTTAACACATAACAGTAGGGTTGGACTGCTTCTGAAGGCCCATAAGGATATTTCTGTATTGAAGTTGCTAATGGCTGATTTGGGATTTGTGCTGATATCCAATCCTTAAATTTTGACCATTTTAATGCTCCAAAAATTCCAAATGTTTAGTGTTTCCCTCAGAAGTGTATTCCCAGCAGGGTGGAAAAGCCTCTGTAACAGCATTTAGACCATCATGGGACACTAAAACTCTCCACTGAAACTCTGAAATTAAACTCTTTCAGGGTTAGCAGCTCTTTAAGGCAGGGTGAGCCACCACCTATTCAATGGCAGGGGAAACTCTGGGATTCATTACGGCCTTGAAATGAAATACAATAAAATGTCATTGCAGGTTTTTCTGTATGTATCGGTCCAACCCTACTTAACAGTAGAGTGGTGATTCCCTTGGCATCAAAACAGACTGTGCTCTCTCTATCAATGTCTTCAATGCAGCACTTGGACTTTACCTGAACTCTCCTCTTCCTCCTCTTCCTCCTCCTCTTCGTCCTCGTCGCTCTCCTCCAAGTCGGTCTCCCTCTCTTCCGTGCTCTCCTCCATGGTCTCCTCCCCTTCTCCTCCTCCTGCTCTCTCCCCCTCTTCCTCCACCTCTCCGTTAGCCTCGGGGAGTTCAGACTCTCCTTCGGCCTCCATCTCCTCCTCGGGCTCCCTCACGGAGGGCTGGGCGGGCATGGCTGGAGAGAACGGGGACACGCAGCCAGACACGGTTTAAAAACTTCATTTGAACCTGCTTTGAAAATAGTTTATTATATTTAGACTGAAGAAGTCCTATGCATTAGCTTTTTTTTTTTTTTTTTTTACATTTTCTAAGTTCTAAGTTTCTAAGTTCTGAAAAAGTTTCTAAGTTCTGAAAATTATGAGGAAAGGCTGCTTGAACATGCATTGCAATTTATATCAGAATTGCAATATTTGGCAGAAAACTAACAGATACATGAAGTGGATTATATTGCACAGCACTGACTAAAGGACTAAAAGTGGTTATATGTGGTATTAGGGGCCATTGAGTTTTATTTCTATATTTTTTTGTTTAAATCGTTATTTTTACAGGGAAATCCCAGGAGAAAACTAATTCTCTTTTACATGGGAGCCCTGTGCACAATAAAAAACAAAACAGCCAATTTATAATGGTTCAACATGGACAGACAATGCAGACACACACTATGAACAGTCACAACTATGGACAATCAATGTTTCAAGTAAGGTCTTAAAATCATGATGCTCTCTTTTTTGCAAACGCCAACTCGACTTTTAGTCCTCCAACTCTACTGCAGACAGAGCGCCTTTAGGGAAGTAAGTGGATTTACACTGGATTGTTATTTAGTCCTTATATGGATCAACTTTCCCTTGGAAGTCTGAACCTCTGATGTGACAGGAAGGTCTGGTATTTGTTTTGACTTATTGTTGATTATTATCGATTTTCAGGTCATTATTATGAGTAACAACTGTTGGCGTCAAAGTTCCTGTTTTGAAATTCCAACCAACCTCGCTACTCTCACATTACTTATCTGAAATCAAAGTGCAGCTCTTCAGTTATGACAACTCATAATAACTTATAACATATAAATACATTTTTTATTGTTTATTTGTAATAACGAGAGGATATGACTGAACTGTGATAAAATAGAACAAAATTAAGAAAGGCAAAAAGCAGAGGACTACGATATGATTAATGTTGGAATAGTACAGAACAGAACAATAGAATAGAATAGAACACAGTACAATATAATAAAACAGAATAGAACGGAGTTCAATAGAAAAAGTATAGAAGAAAACAGAATAGAACACAGCAGAATAGAAAATGATCTGGACTATGACGGGAATAAAATAGATTAGAATAGAATGCTGTTCGTCTGGCTCTGGCTCCAGCCTGCGGTCTAACAACAGCACGGTACCGGACGGCGGCCAGTCACCGGATTTCACCAAGATGACGACGGGACTCTTCGCTCAGTCAGACCGGGCTACCGTATGGCTTCCGTCGCTGTGTAAAGCCCGCCAGAAACAGACAGAACACAGGAAGTAACGGGATTTCGCCTTCGTGATAAAAGCGTAAAATTAGACACACTTGAAGACAAAAGAATTAGGTGTACCGAAGAAAAGATATCAAACGATGTCTTTAAAAAAATTAAAACCCAACTATTGTACCTTATAGTCTTGATTTTCACATTGGTACTCTGCGCTACTCAAAAGACGCTGCGACATATGTTCGTAGGTAAAGCTTTTATTTTGTTTTACCGGAAATCTATTTGCAATTCTGGCCAGCTTGACAAGGGTGTCTTCCGTGACGTCACCGAGGAAAACTGTAACGATACGTAATCCGGCAGCGGCATCTCGACTAAAATAAAGAGCTAAAGTGTGTCTGTGAACCCCTTTACCCCGTCAGCCTATTCAGCTACAGTCGATAAGAGTTGAAATCAGACTCCATGTCGTGTTTTCATTTCGCCTGGCAGCAAACAAACCAGCCCGGCGACGATCCCTGCTAGTGGCAAGTCAAGTGCAACACAGTAACAATTGAAACCGCACAGCGAGGGAGTGACTGGTTGTTACACTGTCGGGCTTATGTTGTTATGCCCACACACATGCCCTCTACACGTACCTACCGTGCAGTAGTATGCTATATTATCGGTGTTTAGATGGTAATAAATGCGTTGGAACACTGCTGGAACATACATTGATGTATTATCTTCCGGCAGGACACGGATTAACAACTATCCGTCCATGCAGGCAGGCGATGTTGGTTGTAAACAAATAACCTTCCGTTCACTTGACAAGTGCTTGAACAGGCTACTCACCTCGACAAACCGTCTCCCTCTACCCGGCTGTAGAAAGTAAAAGTACTATATGTTATATTTCCATATTAAAAAAGTACTTCCTCTTCACTTCAATGTACAGTTCGACACTTTGCCGGACTCTGCGAGCCTTCTGAACAGCCAATCACCGTTGAGCACTAATGCTTGGCTAACCAATGGAAATGACGCTGAAACATCGCCCGTCCAATGAAAACGCAAACGCGGGTTTCGCAAGCTAATCACAATCCACATTGCTCTTGTATGCCGTCGGAATGCAGCCAATGGACAAGTTGGACTTCCTGCACAAACCGCGCATCTCGTCCTCCATTATGTCTCCTTATAATGGGATCCAGCCAGATCTCTGAGATGCACTGGATGAAGATGAAGCTACTGGTGTAAGCAGAATAGATCATGGCTCCCTTCACTGTCCGTCAAAAGGACTGGACTTGCATTGCTCATCTCTTCAAACAGAATCGAGTATAAAAGCGATCAAGACAGGTTATCAATACTATATATGTATGTGTGTAAAACTATCTCAACAGCAACCTCACCCCCCCCTGTGAATGATATAGATGTCTCCTATTTTCAGCGTCACATGCTATTTTCAAGGTGAAGTATTGTTATATACTGTAGGTACGGTGGTAATACTGCAGAAAGCCAGAGGGTGGCAGCAAAATCCTTCTACGTGCCAGTTGAGTTGCAGAGAGTGAAACAACACATAAGCAAAAAGAAAATCCATTTTACGTTTTTATTAAAGTTGCATAAAAGTGTAACAAAATTGGGCAAACACAAGACCTGTTGTTGATATTGCTACATTTGTTTGTTGGTTTGATTTAATCGTTGTCCAAAAAACAACACCGCTCCTCTGATCAGCATGGTTTAGCTCTTGTATTTAGCCTCAGTGATAATAATCAGTATATATTTTTTTTTTGCAATTTTCCCCAACAGTAAAAAA
>OOFE01049996.1:11932-32886 GCA_900323365.1 Monocentris japonica
CTCTCTCACACTCTCTCTTTCTCTCTCTCTTTCTCTCTCTCTCTCTCTCTCTCTCTCTCTCTCTCTCTCTCTCTCTCTCTCTCTCTCTCTCTCTCTCTCTCTCTCTCTCTCTCTCTCTCTCTCTCTCGCTCTCTCTGTCTCGCTCTCTTTCTCTCTCTCTCTCTCTCTCTCTCTCTCTCTCCCTCAGTCTCTTTCTCTCGAAACACAAATTATATACGAATAATTAAACACAATAAAAAATGATAATGATAATCTCTTTGGAAACGCGAAGATCCCCCACTTGTCGCTTTCTCTATTTCTCTCTATGCCCCCCTCTGTCTTTCTTTCTCTCTCTCTCTCTCTCTCTCTCTCTGTGCGTGTGTGTCTCTCTACACCCATCACCCTTTCTATCCGTCTCTTAAAAATCAGTTTTATAAGAGCTGCAATGTTTACTAAGAGCTAAAATGACGGCGTTGGAACATGTCTTACGTCTTATAATTTATCACATCGATGAAATAATAACATCTTCTCAGTCATCAGTATTTACTCCACTTGATCCCAGGGAACTTTACCATAGTTACCTTAGTTGTTTAGTGAGTCGACTCCCCTGACAGTATAACAACTTATCACCTGGTATCCTATTACCAGTCTTGTGATGCCGTGACAGTGGCACCGTCAGAAAAAGGGTTTGTGATAGCACAGAGCGAA
The DNA here is from genome assembly GCA_900323365.1 of Monocentris japonica. Classification (NCBI taxonomy): domain Eukaryota; kingdom Metazoa; phylum Chordata; class Actinopteri; order Trachichthyiformes; family Monocentridae; genus Monocentris; species Monocentris japonica. Next base: position 12,620 of record OOFE01049996.1, read on the forward strand.
AACCAAATCATTGACTTTTGACTAACCAGTGGCCTTACATGGTAATGGCACAAGGAGGTATTCCCATACTTTTTTAAGTAGTGGGAACTGGCGCACCATGCACACATTTAAAAGAAAGACCAGTGTTACTCAGTGGTTATTATTATTTCTTACTGTTATGGGCAATGTTGATTACGACCAAAGCTTAGTCAACACGTAGACTACTAAATTGTATTTCATTCCAATAGCAATAAAGATTATTGAAGTGAAGAAGAATAAACAACACAAGAGCGTCACATGAACGTGTCATATTTATTAGATCCAGGTTAACGTCAAGTACTACTGTCCCTCAAGAGTGCAGGGCCCAAAATATCACGAGGACAGCTGGTCAAGAGCTACAGTAGACAAACCCGAGGCAAACGTAATAATGTAATATTAGCGGCGATGGGCCCCTATCAGCCCCGTCATCTTTCAGCACCACGGACAGCAATGTCATCTACCTACGCCAAACAATTTGCATCACCCTGTAGTGTTTGGTTGACGGTGATTGTTGACATTTGGAAACAGTTCAGTGCGATCAGGATGTCGGGTAATCCCACCTAAACTCAGTTCAAACACCTTTTTACTTGATGAATAGTTTACCCACTTTTTTAGCCCCGACATAAATCTTGATGACATAAATTCATGGAATACATCAAAGTAAATAGGATTAAACTGGTGTAGTGCTTATGTTATATGTGCATGGGTTCTTTTAATGGAAAATAATAAATTAATGTGAGTGGAGGCCATAGTTTATCCACCACTACTATCGATGAAACAACTCGCCCCCAAGTGCTTAAAAAACATTGAGTGTAATGATCTAACTTCACCACCATGCACTTTTCCACGCAAAGACGCAGCCCATACCCGGGAGCCGTGGCCTGTATTGTAGGGTCGAGTCGTGACTCAGGCCAGGCGGTACAAATCACAAATAAACTTATTGAGGGGCCGCTATGACACTGCTACTGCCACTGCTGGTGCCCGGGGCTCCGGGAGCGAGCATCTGATATTGAACCTGACTAAGAGTGACATGTTTGAGAGAGAGAGACTACTTGGATGCTGGAGCCACACTTCAGGGCAAAGGGGAGCAGCGGTGGGTTTATTTGAGGATTACAGTCCACATGGGTTGGCCACAAGGGATTCAAGCAATGGCTATCTACAGTACTATTAATATCCTGGTCATGTGTCTAACGCATTGGTCAAGACACACCAATCAGATGTTTTTTTACAGCTTCACTCGGATGAAAAGCAACTATAGTAAACCTATAATCAATCAATTTTATTTTTAAAACTATATGAATATTATAGGAGATACAAATACCATAAATCATAAAGTACAATAAGGTCACTCTAAACTCACTGTTGAGTACCACAAACACTCTTTAAGTCACTATCAAAATATCTAGGAATATTATAATGATTTTTCGTTAGTACCTTTCGACGACGAGAAGTGTTGTTTTCCTTTCCGCTCAGCAATATTAATGTCACTGTCTTGGCTCGAAGTTGTGAAAAATTGGCTGCTCTAAAAAGTAGACATATATTTCTGTTTTGTGTCCTCAAATCAAATGAAAGCCCATCAATCAATCCTTTACCTTTTGGCAAGCCTATTCTTCATGTTCTTCCACCTCTTCATGCACTTATTCATCAACACTTCCCTGTTTAATCAAGTCGGGATTGATGGCCCGTCAGAAAAATGAGAGTTCAAGGACATCAGCATAAAGAATCTCAGATAAAATAACCACTTTGTCGCCCAGAACTTTACATCAAACTACCGAAAACCTTGTAGAAGAAGGAATCGACGTGCTTGATAAAATGTTTCAGCAGTGGACAGTTCCACAGCAATAAAGACTTGTTAAAGGAAAACATCACCCTAAAACATTTAATACTATTAAAAATGTATTTCTGGGCCCATGTTGTTTAGGGGTTTATTGTTTTTCTTATTCCAGTGGATAATTTGCCAAATGTAGATGACGTGACTTCATGTCGACATATTTCCAGCACAGCTACAATGGAGTTTAATAGGAGGATATTTTTTCAACGATCTAAAACATCAACAGTAAACATCAGGTTTTGGTATCAGACCCTTACAATTGAAGAGAAAGGGCTTATCTCTAGACTCACCATTTTGCCTCGGCGTCCATCAATCACATAGGGAGAAATCTATTGTAGAAGAGGACGAGACACCAATTTCTCTTAGCCTTAACAGACCAGAATGCAATGCAGCTGCAAGACATGTTGCGTTTTGGGGCACAATGCTTACTTTTTACCGACTGGAAACCTTTACTATCGCTATAATGTTTGCTCCTAAGACCCAGCTGAATACAACACAAGGCAAGTTCTTTGGGGGGATGCTGAAAGTCATTCAGGGAAATCTTGGAAATCGCTAACTGAAGTAGATGTGGATGAGGCAGGTTGAGAGAAAGTGGATACAACAAAAAGGTAAATTACAACACTTTCTCACAAAATAACTCCTGGAATGCATCGAACACCATAGATTGATGATATATAACAGGGTAAGAGTATCAGAGGGAGGAATTTTCCTTCAAGGGTGAGTTGCCCCAGACCACCAAGGGCCCCAAAAGCCAGGAGTTGGTGTGTAGATAAAATTGTAATTGAATTGTAATTTGGCCTCTCATACAAGTTTGTATATATTGAGCAATTTTAATATATTAAGCCTTATCTATCTGATGGGGTGGTACTTTACGGGGCAGATGCACAATATACAGGGTCAAATTATGACTGCCGGCAGTGTGGAGGGGACCCATAGAACATAGAACATGCTTGCCCTGGAACAAGGGTGATGCATGCTCTGTTCGGCCAAACTTAACTAGTTTTGACCCTTAAAACCCTAGGTTAGTAGCTGCTCATGAACATCTCCTAATCACACGATGAGGCCTTCATCTGCCACACAAAATGAGATGTTCCTTTTTGTAGCTCTGCAGTCTGTGATTCTGTCGTAGCAGGCACACTGGTGTGATCCCTTTTGAACCTTTTATTCCTTCACTTTTAACACTAGAGAAACATTTTATAGCAATGGGATATCAAATACTATCCATTTCATTTCAAATATTCTGCATTTTCTGTGGTTGTCGGGCACTTTATAGACACGTATACATCAAATGAAGCACAGGAACCAATTAAAAATGTTTTCACTGGGTGTACACCTGCTCTATCTATGGAACAGACTGACCATGAGAATCCAGGTGACAGCCACGATCACGTTTTGGCTTCAGCTGGTGAATCCACCTCTAGAAAAAGAGATGAAGATAAGTAGACAGGTTAAAGAAGGATGTTTAAGTCTTGAAACATTTGACACATGGATTGTGCATGTGTCATTCAGAGGGTGAATGGGGAAGACTAAAGATTTAAGTGGCTTGGAACAGGGCATAGCAGTAGGTGCAGGGCATTCTGGTATAAGTCTGTAAAAAGCTCCAACACTACTACGTTTTCCACCTTCAACAGAGTCCTGTGCTTATCATGAATGGACCATCATTCAAAGGACATTAAACCAAAGGCAGGCAAATGTTAAAAACAGTTAATTGATGAAAGAGGCCCAAGCGTGCTGACATACATTATCCAGAGCAACAGATGGGCTACAGTTAGTCACCTGACTGTCTAGTAAAACACTGGTGTTGAAAGACTCCTGAAACAATGCACACGTCATCACACCTTGATGCAAATGGCCACCTTACAGAGTTCTGCATCCTTTAGAAAAAAGAAACTGTTTGAATGGAAACATTGGCTAGCGTTAGGATTCTTTTCTACAGTCCACGACTGATTTTCAATCGGCCGCCTTGGGTTCAAGCCTCATGTTGGCAAACACCACCCTGCTTAAGCGTCCTTGAGTCACTGAGCTCCTTCCAACTCCAGGGGCGCTGTTTTGTAGCTGACCCTGCACTCTGACCCCCATTTGGAGAGGGGCGAGAGAAAAAAAGACAATTTTCCGAAAAGGACCATTAAAGTAACACATTAGTAACACACACTGCAAAATGTCAAATGGGGTTATATTTTTTTCTGTCTTTTAGTCATATTGTTGGCTCATTGGCTGTAAGCGTAACCATTTCCAATTAAGTTGTAAGCACGTCCGTGGCAAAGGTTTTGCAACAGTGCCATCTCCTGGTTGTTAGTGGTCTCTGCAGGTTGAGCTCAGATACCTGCAGCTGCAAAACATGCACATGTACGCTAATCTAAATAACTTGCATCAGCTTGATCTTTCAGACACGAATACACAATCATAGTAGCAGTAATTTAAATTTTATGTCACAGTCTAAACTCGGTAAACTCAAAGCTTTTTTTCCCATAATAGTGAAAGCTTGGAGAGTCTAACATGTACAAGCTCTCTAAATGGAAGGTCGCTTAATTATTTCTCCAACAACATCAGAGAGAGATTATTTTTTCCTATTTTACCCCCTCTTCCTTAGCGTTTTGGGAAATTTTCTTTATTTGTTATACGACTTAACACAACCATTAATTATTCTTGCCATAACTCAAACAGTACTTTAAATACTCGCGAGACTTATGCACGCTTTAATAAACGACTATCTACGTGTGATTACGTATTAAGCACACACGAACGACCCAACAAACTGTGGGACTGGGAAAGTCGGGATGCTCTTTAATACCAGAGTTTCCAAGATAGGATGTTTAGGGGAGAGCATGGCAGCTATGTCAGTAACGGATGGTAAAACTGATGTATAAAACATCCTTTGGATAATGAATTCTGCTATTCACTCTGCCATTTGTTTTCTAAAATAAAACACCACCAAGGCCACCAAAACTTCTTTTTTAACATGGTCCATTTTTTTCTGGCGCAAACCACCTGAATGTGTGACAACTTGTCTTTATTTTGGTCCGGGGAAGTAGGACTTTACAAGGAGCACATGAAGGCAGCGTTATGTTGGGACGCGAGCGTCTTAACGTCGACGTGACGTCAACGGAGGGAACAGGGAGAGGAGAGAGACGAAGGATGTAGCTAGCTATCATTAGCAGTTTGTCTCTAGAGCTAGGTATACTTTCGATACAGTGATTAAATCAAACCCACTTTACTTGCTAACACAACGATAAGGTAAGAAGTCGTATGCTTGCAAATTTAACGTTAGTTTGCTTAACAGTTAACTAACGTTAGCTTGTTGGAAATATGGCTGAACTTCCGAGCTGGCTAACTGTTTTTAGCCAACATTACCCGGCCAAGGTAGCTTGCTATTGTCAGCGAAAACAAGTTGAGTTGGCAGCTTAAGAACAGTTTGACACAATATGTCTATTTAGCAGTAGAGGGGTGCAGCTGGTTAGATAGCTAGTTGTGTTTTTTCCACAATGCTGTTCACATTAAACTTCAACAGTTGGCACATTTACTTAAAGGATAATTCCAGTATTTTTAAACCTGGGCCCTATTTTTACATATTTTTTGTCTAAATGACTAATAGGTACAAAAAGTTTTGGAATTGGTCCAGTAGATTTCCTCAGCCGGCAACCGCGAAACGGGCTGCTATGGCTGCATCGTAATCCTTTGGGGCAGCTGCGCCCGATCAAAGTATGTCCACTAAAAGTGCTTGTTTTTGCCACTGACAGGCTCAGATTGTTATTCTAAGTGTCTGACAACATTACGGAAAGGATCCCTACAGAGATAGACCTTTGTTTGACCAGAAACAGAAGTCTCTCTCAAGGAGAAGACTAACTCAGATTTCAGAGCGAGACTTCTCCTTGAGCGAGACTTCTGTTTCTGGTTAAACTTCCGGAATTAACGTGAGCTACCTCTTAGTGGGTTTGCTCACCTGTTGTCTATGCATGCTTGTCAAGCTAACGGAGGCAACATGACCTAAAGAACAACATTGGCTAAAGAAGCATAGCTGCCTGTCTACCAGAGTTGGCATGTTAGCAATTTACTAAAGTAGCCATGTTTGACTTGCTGGCTAAGTGACTTAGGCAATGTACGACTATTGAGCTTGAAGAATAATGAACTCATGTAAGCAACAATTAAGTCATCATTCAGAGTTCCAGTACTACATGTGTTGCTACAGTCCAGTATTAGACAACTGGAATGCACCAGGTGGCTCTTTGCCTTGTCGGCTATCTCGTATCCTATAGATTTTTAACTCCAAGTTTAGCAGACTTGTGTTTTTTTTAGAAAATCCACTGAAATAACTTGTGCTCTCCTCTTGTTTGGCAGCATAGTGGACTTCATCCTACTGCTACAGGCACCCTCAGAAGCGCTCCACCCCCATTCTTCTGAAGATGGAGGAGCATCATGTCCACTGTATATCCTGTGTGAACCAGCGATGCATGGCAAGACCTAAACCAGGCATCTCTTGTGATCTTATAACCTGTCCTTTGGTGTGTGGGGCTGTCTTTCACTCCTGTAAAGTCACTGAGCACCGCCTTCTCTGCCCACTGGAGAGGGTACCCTGCTTGAACAGTGGCTTTGGCTGCCCTGTCACCCTGGTGCGCAGCCGAATACCTGCACACCTGGAGGTGTGTCCCGCTGGGGTGGTGTGCTGCACTATGGAGTGGAACAGATGGCCTGTTAGCTGTCTGGACTACACTTCCTATGAGAGCCTGAGCCGGGGGGTGGAGGAGATGGAGCAGCTGGACATGGCGCTCGCCCTTCAGGACCAGCGTACACTGCTTGAGTCCCTTAAGGTGGTTGCCATGGCACCTACCACAGAAAGAGAGCCACTTGTCACTGAGAGTGAGGAGGACAGTGCAACAGATACAGCTTTGCCCATGACTTCTTTGGCCTCCACCTCTGAGTCACCTTCACAGTCATCATGCTCAGCCCAGCCACAACCACCCCCACCAGGCTCGGCAAGGGAGAAAATTGCCAATGGAATTAATGGTTTGAATGATGAGCACTTCAGTAAACTCTACGAGGCCACAGTGGAGACAACAAGAAGCTTAGCTGCTGCTTTAGACCTCTTCAACAGTGCCACCTCCTCTGAAAGCAGTACAGAGTGTGTGAACAGAGGAGCTGCTGTGCAGCAGAGCAGAGATAGTAGCAATGGGAATGGTGAGCTTCACAATGGACTGGAAGCCAAAACACCTGTGGCTGCTGAGGGTTTCTATGTAAGCGAGATGGATGTAACAGCCTGTCCTGTTGAGGAGCAGGATGACATGAATGCTGGTGTTGCTCAGGAGCCCTCAGTTTTTCAACCAGTGACCTCTCCAATGACACCACCACTGCATGTCAGCCAAGGTATCACACAGAGGGCTGGTCATGTGGTCCTGGAAGACAGGGGTCTAGTGCTTTTAGAAAACCGAGGGCTGGAACGGAAGTTCTACAGCCACCAGCTGCTTAGGGGCCTGGGCCAGTTTTCACTACCTAATGGGCGGAGAGGTTTGCTGCCTGACCAGTCAGTCTATAGATTGCGACCCAAAATGGAGGACAAGGCAGTGGATACCTCGGACCTAGAGCAGGAGGATGACCCCATGGGTCTTGGGGAGATTGATCTGATCACAGCAGCCTTGCTTTTCTGTTTAGAAGAGTCCAGAGAGTGTAGAAGGATCTCTGATACCATCTATATTGACGGCTACCATGTAGACTTTGGCACACAGACTTTCACCTTCCCGGCAGCTATCTTGGTAACCAACACTAGAGTGGGTGACATGGCCTCTGCATCTGCATGTGACCACGCTGCCCCCCAGCTCTCCTACCCCAGCCCTTTCCGCACACTTCGCCTTGGCCTGGTCCTTGAAGCTCTGGAAGTGGAGGAGGTCCCACATAATCGCTACCTCCCCCCTAACCCTCGCTACCAGCACATGTTCCCGTTTGTGTGTGGTCAGTCGTTTCGACGGGACCAGTTCTCTTCCCACTTCACAAATGTCCATGGTGACATTCACGCCGGCCTCAATGGCTGGATGGAGCACCGCTGCCCCCTGGCCTACTATGGCTGCACATTCTCCCAGCGGAGGCTCTACCCCTCCACTCAGGGTGCCAAGGTGGTTCATGACAGGCACCTCAGGTCTTTTGGGGTTCAGCCGTGTCCTGGGGCAAAACTTCAGAGTGACTGTCAGTCTGACCAGTTTAGTGGGCTTCCAATTGAGATATTGTGGCACGTAGCTAGTTTCCTGGACAGCTTCAGCCTGTGCCAGCTGTCCATGGTGTCGCGGACCATGAGGGAGGTGTGTGCCAGCCTCCTCCAGGCCAGGGGTATTGTGGAGTTGCAGTGGGAGCGGAAACAATACCCAAACATCCATGGCACCGTTTCATGGCAGATAAAAAACAGAGTAAGTGGAAAAACGATTGATTTTTTTTTTAATTGATTTTATTTATAAAGCTTATTGACACATCTTACAGAAATATATGGAAATAGTATATAATGAATAGAGTGAAAATATCAATACAGGTAGTTAAGAACAATAAATGTAATTCAACTAGACTGTAATAAAAAGTAGTTTATACATGTGCCATAGGGCTACAATGAGAGATTCATGTTATTGCTGCTTACTCCAGTGCTGTGACTAGTGACACTGCAGCTAATTCTTAAACCCATAACAGTCATAAACCCTCTTTATTCCACCTACTTTTTATTTTATTTACCTGTTGTTGTAGGTGTGGAGATTCAGTACTGCCTTCAGCCCGGTGTCATCGTGGGGTTTCACAGACCTCCCCAGCATGTCAGACCATCTTAGGAAGTGCCACTTCAACACAGTGGAGCGCAAGACGGAGCCTGTGCCCCTTCCTGCCATGTGCACTGCGCGGGATGGACACTCCCTCCGTCGCGTCCTCCGTCATATTAACACCTGACCTAACACCTGCCTAACCTCTTGTAGCTGCGCCACAGTCACTGTGTAATTTAATGTCTTGGATGTTAGATTTATTTTATTTTCTGTTTTGCTACAAACTCCTGTGTTATACAGGGGTTGAAAGAGGAGAGCCTTAAAGAAATAACACTTGCTACATCGGAGGTCTCTGTACTTGTGGGTGGTCCATAAGAGGAACAGAAATACACCAGCATTTACCTCTGCATGGATTTGTGCTGCAAATGTGCCCCAATGATGGTAACAAGTATGCACAATAGAAGATTTATATTCTCTGTGAGATCCTGAGAAAGTGAGATAGAGATGTCAAAGATTTTGTTGCCTTTCAGTCGTAGCCATGGGATTAGCAAATCGTTTGCCATATTGCACCATTTTTGCATAGCACTTTAAACAAGATTTGCAAATCCCTCCCATTTTAATCAATTAGCCATCTTACCTAAATGGTATTCAAGTGTTTTTAATCCCTATATAGGGTGTCATCTCAGTGCAAACTGGACTCAAGTCTGTTGTCTGGGTGGGTAGGATATAGATGTCACATGGAGATATCCCAATAGTGCATGTGATTTTGCTACCATTTAATAAAGTTTACAACCTTTTATGCATTTATTTAATCAGGCCTAGAAAGTGCAGCTGAGCTTTGAATTACTGTAACTCGTTTAAAACTGCATTCTTATCAAAACGATTCTGTAAGAAAAAATGTGTTTACTCAAAGTCCAAGCATCTTATGTTTACCAACCATAGCAGAGCCATACCTTAGCACAGGGGTGTCGAACCATGTGCCATGGAGGGCCGAGTGTATGCAGGTTTTCATTCCAACCAAAGACTACACCAAGTGATTTCACTGATTAGTCCCTCCTCTCTGGTAGAGGGTGTGATAACCAGTCGAATCACCTGGTGTATTGTTCGGTTGGAACAAAAACCTGCATAGTCTCGGCCCTCCATGGCACATGGTTTGACACCCCTGCTCTAGCAGTAGTGCCAACATTCTTCACAAGGAGTTTTTCTCCCATTGCAAGTTGGGTGAATTTTGTAATGAAGGACTGTTGGGGAACAAACTACCAATAATGCAATTAAATATTCTATCAACAGCAGACTGCCTTAAAATGGGAATGGCTTTTAAAAAGGTTTCAAAGTTGATCATTAACCAGAGTCTAGCCAAACAAAAACAACTGACCTAATTTCTCTTAATTTGGTTTTGGTGGTTTCAATTAGGACACTTAGAAAAGTAGAATTTGGACTTGTAGCAATTGTACCCTCAATTTCAAGAAATCTTTTCAATGACTTTTCCAAACAATAACTGAATAAGGCATTTAGATTCTATACACTAGCCACAACACATTAAGTTGCTAGAGAACAACATAGTCCAGCAAATATCTTTATTTTTAGGATGAGCACTACAGGGATCAGTCAGTGTCTCAGTATACAGGACAGACAGAATACCTGATGCTTACCAAGAATTAAATCAGAAAATGTTGACTGTTCAATGACCTGACATTTCAAGACTTTCTAAAAAAGGTACTCCAGTGCAAGATATTCCATGTTGCCCCTTTTATTGTAGATCTCTTAAATGGTTATACTGTTCTCGACCTGTGTAGGGTTCAAGTAATCATAAGGCAGCTCCAGGTCTGAGTTCCTCTTTGCTATAGACACACTGAGGGAGGACAACTCTGCTTGAAAATCCTTGATCATCTGTTTAGCAGCAGGCTCATCAAAGCGTTGGTCAGGATATTTACCCAGGGGTATCTGATAAGGACAGAGCCAAAATGTCATGTTAATGGTAAAGACACTGGTGCAACACCTGTGGCTGTTATGACTGAAAAACAGTTTGTCATCCATGCCAGACTTACAAAATCGTGGTACTTCTTGCTGAGCTTCCATACAATCGACATAACATGAGTTGCGAGTGCTTTATTTGGCAGTGTCTCCAAAATGGCTTCCATGCTAGACTGCCCCTTTGCAGTTGGGGGAGCTTTGTACAGTATTAGTGGAGCATTGGGGATCCAGCTTTGATAATCAAACTATGGAGGATATACAACAGCCATTAGCAGTTGCACTTTTAAAACAAAAACTGCTATCTAGTTCAAGTTCTTCACCTGCCCACTGTTGACAGCAGCATGCTGCGCTGATGACGTGTAGATCACCATGGTGACAAACTTGATCACCTCCTCCACAGTTTGAAAGCTTTCAGGGATTCCTGTCAGAAATGTGCTACATTGTTTTCAAAACATAAGAAACAACCAATACTGGGTTGCATCCTTTTTTGTTTTAAACGTGGCTGAAGGTTTTAAAGTCTTTAATCTGTCCCCTCCCCTTCATGAGGAAAGTGAATTTAATTTAAGTAAAATCAATAAGGGATTACAGGTTTCACCTGGTCCATCCAGCTCCTGGAAAGTTCCCCAAAGATTTTATTGCATTCAATTCCCTCCCTTTACAAAAACTTCAATTTAGGAGATTTCTTGGAGCAACAAAAGGGCTATAATAATAATAAAAGACCAATAACCACAACAAGTGAAGTACCAGAGTTGTTGTTTCCCAGAAACCCATAGGTGAAGATCTCATTGATCCATTGCTGGAGCTCAGAATCCAAGGACACGTCACTGTCAGAAGGGTAATAGTATGCCACCACTGCCTTGACAAAGCTGAGGCCACAACAAAAAGCACATAGATATCAGAGTCTGCCTTTCAGTCATGATTTACTAATTGCTGATGAAGGCAATACGCCAACGGTGACTGCTGAATGAACTCACTGATAAGTATGCCATACATTTTATTGATCTGGTTGTGACATCAAAGCGGGGTTCATCTCATCCAGCCAGAGGTTTACCTGTTGATGATGCTCCACAGCTTCAATCCATCATCTCTGTAGTAGAAGTTGGGGATAGACTCCAGTCCTCGTGCAGCGATGTTTTCTGGCAGACAGAGGGAGCTGTAGGTCATTTCAGAGAGAGCCCTCCGAAACAATTCTGTTGACCCTTCAGTTTCAAGTGTACTCTGAAGAAATAATTAGCATTAGGTAGCAGGCATAGGTTATGCAACTCACGTACATCAAACATTTAAAATGGTATAATTGGTAACGGATTACTAAAAGCATAGCATTCATGAGGGATAGTATGGGTATTTTTTGCATTTGTGATAAAAATTGCTTTGAGCGATTATTCCATACATTCCCTGAAATATGTTTGTTAATCTCTTGGGGTTAATTTAATATGATGCATTATGTTGAGAGTAGAAAAGATCTTTAGTTGGTCACACATTTTCTAGAAATCGACCAGGCCCATACAGTTTCATGCGGCCCCGGATGTTTATATGGAGGGTACCTCGATGATGGGGGATCAGCAACTGTAAAGCAGAGAAAGTGAAAACACATGTACATGACATGTATAATGAATAGAGAACAATGGTTATTAGAAATTAAGGGGGAAGAAGCCAGGCTGATTTCAGCCTGGAATACAGAACCATCATACTACCTTGTATAGGGGGTGAATCATAGGCAGGCTGCGAAGGGTTGCCATTGTAAAGGCTTCTGACAAAAAATGAGTATTCTGCAAATGACTGATGAATTCGTGAAAGAGGAAATCTGCATTCTTCACAAATATCTTGGCCAGCAGCCAGTCAGACTCCAAGTCGCTAGGCAGAAAAATAGGGTTCTTCTCTGAGGGCTGTTGACCCAACTGAAAGAGGAGGTAGAATACGTTTGTAGAGGATGATCAAGAAAGAAAAAAACAAATCAAAACACAATTCACTAAAAAGTTAATTGATTTGCTTTATCAAAGAAGCACCTGAATGGCAATGGGCAGTAGTTTCTTCTCTGGGCTCATGTAAAACAAGCAGAGGGCAGCAGTCAGAGTCACTGGTTTACCATCAATAACCTTTGTAGGCAAACCCTCCATTTTCTTATAGTCACAGATGAATATGTTTCCCTTCTGTGGAGTAAAAGTAACATGTATGTATTATTAGGAGGAATGGTGAGGGGGAAATGGTGTAAAAAGGCACTGGAAATACATTGTTCATTCCTTCATCTCCGTAGTCAGAGAGCTTCCTTTGGCTAGAAAGGGCTTCACCATCTCCTCTGTGACAGGGAAATTGGAGGGAAGCTCCAAGCAGCGCTGGATCACATTGGGGTTGACTCCATTCAGAAACTGGTATCCAAAAAGACTGTCCTCCTTCCAATGCTCCGAGACATACTCTGGCACATAATTAGGCCAGTTAGTTTTTCTACAGATAGGGGAAATCGGATAATACATAGAATACGCTAAAAATACCTGACATGGGTGTCCTGTTGAACCAGAAGACCCTTTTCATGGCTTCAAAGCTTTCCCACTGCTCAGTAGAATGTGTCAGACCTTTCAGGGTGAGCTCAACTAACCTGGAGCAAACAAGGCAAAATAAGCTTTCACCATCGAGGCATACAGAAAAGGATATACGTGGTCAAACTTCCAAGAATCACCTAGTCTTTTGCAGCAACCTGGGAGATTTTCAGCATTTATCAAACACTAGTCACTTTCGATAAACTACTGTTCCAATGACCCAAGGCTGCCGGTGATAAGACATCTTGCAAAGCAGGCATCACAAACCATGACATCAGCATTGTATCCTGTTGGCCATGGTAGTGTGGGGTTAATAATTTGAATTGTGTTACATTTCAGTTGTGTTCGTTGTACTAATTACTACATTTTAGCATCATCATGGTTGATGTTTAGATAAAATGAAAGCTCGTCTCCAATATTGGCCAGTCAAATGAAGACTTGGTAGTTTTGGTCACTGAAACAAATTATTGGAACTTTTCAAGTTGTGTGCACTCATGTCGCACTCACAGTGCAAATTCTATAACGCTAGATTCGATTTCTTTAGAGGAGGAGAAGCGGATTTCTGCTGGGAGGTCCTTTGGATCTTTGATGTTTATGGTGTATGGCACTCCTTCTGCATACTTATACCATCTATGGAGGCAAGAGAACAAGAAATCAAAAGGTTATGAATGAGAACCCACTGAAGATACTGCAGCTCTAGTTAATCTCTTTGTGAAACACTCACTGGTAGATTTGTTTTTGAAGGGCCAATTCTTTTTTCCGTTGGTCTACCAGTTGAGGATGGTCATCCTCAAAAGCCTTGGTAGCTTTGTGGGTTACAGCCCCGGGATGGATTGAAAAAAATATATATTTCTTTATACAGATGCATTGAAGCCATGTTGTATACATACAACATAATCACACTGCACCATTTTAAAACCCTAAGCACCATAAAGTAGCTCCATTACAAGTTGGGGGGGGGGGGAAATAAATAAATAAATAATAATAAAAAAAGCATTAAAAATTAACCTCTCCCTCCTCGCAACACCACAAGTTCCCCCTTGGACACCCATCTGTGACAGGGGAAAAGGATGGCATCATCCTCAGGTGTCGTCACCACTATCTTGGAGCAGTACCACTCATCTTCTGGGAATTCATGATCAGAGTCCTTTTCCAGCTTAAGCAGGAGAAGAAATCCCAGAGAAAAAAGGGTAGTCACCGTGTAGTTCCCCGTCTGTGGTTGGAGAGGGTGACACAATTAGTTCAACTGGTTTTGTCAATCATGAGCACAGACATAGATTGTGCTTTGTTGTGTCTCAAATATAAACCTTGCTCCAAAACCACAGCAAAACACCCCACTAAGATTCATTTTGTTTTTAAATTCCCACCAGGCAGCTCAAAGTGCTGATGTGACAGCAACACTTTAATGCTCTCCTTGCCAGATCATCAGCAAACACTGCTACAAGACAGTAGCTTAAATTAATACTATACTACGCAACATGTTGAAAGTAACCAATAATTGTAATATACTTAGTAAGGCATATCATTTGGACAAGTCCACTTACAGGATTTCTGGAACTCACCTGTCCAATTTTACAATCCAAACCACAATGGGTCAGCTTAGTACGTTTAGTTTGCCTCTCAGCTCCGATCAGAGTGACATAGAGGTTATCAAACGTGCCTGCATGTAACATGTTCCCTGTAGTCACCTGTAGGGTGTACGTTTCCATAATGCCTGGCTACTAAAACTCTTAATTTAAGAAAGTAAGAAGGCATTGGTCAAAATTGTCAAATTACACTATGATGAGGTCAAACACATGCAAACATCACAACCTGTACGGTTAAGTAGACAGGTGAGGTTCTATGGTGAGAGCATTAAATGTAAGTGAAGGCGTCGTTTTAGACGCAATTTGACGCAATTAACACTTCAAATTCAACCCCCATTGAGCTAGCAATCTAGAGGCCAGCCACCTCAGGTGTTAGACACTCCCTGATTACAAGAATCCACTGCAGTTCAGTTTTAGAGCATCATACCCAGCTCCAATGTAGGAGCACATCACTCCACCACAAGGGGGCTGAAATCTAGGATTTTTAAACCACAGTCATTCAGTTACACATTTTAACTTGCATGTATTCTGAAACCTCCTTTGCCTTCCTTTCCCGGAAGGTGATTCAGACTGATTTTGATTTATACTCTTTACACAAGTCTCCTTAATTTGACCAATGTCAGTATCAACTTGACCTCCGTCCCCTCCCTATCTTTGTTTCTTGACTTGTGACAGGTCTCTTCTGATGGACAGCTTTTACTGGAAGGACTGCAGTCTGCATTGACAGATTTTATCTGCTGCAGTTTGGATATAAAGCAATAAATCATTGTTTACAGAGGAAAACCTCCAAATATGTTGAGGAAAAAAAAGATTCAACAACTTCAAACAGACTCAAATTGCATTACCTTTACAGCAGCAAACTACACTTTAAATAGCTGTTAAAGCATTAATGGACCAAGTGGTACTTTTCAATTTTTGTTCTGTTTTGTATGTTAATGGGTGAAAAACTAAATTAATACTCAAATCCAAGAAATGGAATGTTTGTGAGTTAATTCAGTTATCCCGCAAAAAGTAAATTTTATTCACGTTAATGTACAATATGGGGTACAGTGGACTGTAATTGTGTGTAATGTTTTCCACCTGAAGAAGAACATTATTTAAGCAACACAGGTGTGGCAGACTGGGGGGGTGTTGAGGTGTGGGCTGGATGTAGGAGAGAAAGAAGCTGCTGGACTGGTTCTCCCTGTATGTGGCACCAGCTGCCAATTAAGGCAAGATAGTAAGTGCACACTAGAAACTTTTGAAAAAAAAAGGTTTTGCCACATGTCAGGGGCTCCGTAGTAATGAAATATATCACCTCTTCAAGGTTCTTTCAACTGTCTCTGATGACATGAAATTGGTTAGGTAGCACTTGCCAAGGTACTTCTCCAGAAAGCCACAGTCACTTCCTAAAGTCAATGGAAGTTTTGTTATATAGCCCTACTGATTCTATCGTGCTATTCAATAGGTTACCTAGTCAGTAATAGAAAAACTTGACAGTCTTATCAGTTGCCATTAGAATTCTCAGGACTGAATATTGTTATTATACAGAAAGTATGTTTAAATGTTTTACAACCAACTTCAGCAAAATATATACATCAGAATTCCTTGTAGTACATATAGACAAGAGAAGACAAGGTAAGCAAATGGGAGATACATAGCACAACTGACAATTACAACTCCAGAATGAAAACTATGAAATATATAAATAACAGCACGTGTGCAGGGTATGCGAAATAACAGCATTAGAGCATGTTGAGACAAACGTATAATATGAAAATATACAAAATAAAATAAAATATGAAAAATATGTGAAACTAAATGACAAATTATAAATATAATGTATTGTTGATTAAAAAATATTATTATATAAAGAATTTGTAATTTGTAAAAATCTTTTCGCCTTATCAATACATTGAATTTATACTTGCAGACATGCAGATATGCATATGTGCAGTTGTCCACCTCAACAAAGACACTGTATCTTTATTTCGGCCTATTTGTTGTATTATTCTGTAAATGTTCTTTTCTTGCAATCACCTGTATTATTTTCAATACTTTTTTGTTCTATTCTTATCTATATGTTCAAATGTCCTACGTCAGTAACTTAGTTGGACTAGCCTATAGGCCTGTAAACCCCAAGGACTAGGTTGTTGCCTTTTCCCTCCTTGCTTGAAAGTCAGAACCATATATTTAGTCTTAGTCAGGAACAGGCCCTCCTCCCCTTTGCACAAGATGTTTATTTTACTATGTGTTCTCATTTCAGGTATAGGTAAAGAATGCCTTTAACATGTCCCCTAGCTTATCGGGTCTGGGAGTATAATACCCATCTGCCCCCCACCATCACCACCACTTAAGTCAACAGGCCTTTGAAAGGGAGAACACAACACTCTTTAGTTATGTCAGACTTGCATTTTTTGGTGTACTCGTATGTAAGACTAGCAAGACTACTTGTTAGATCGGTCAAAGAATGTTAATAATCACGTTTGTCAGATACACATGCCTGAGGGAAAATAACGTATATGGTTTGAGAAAAGTGAAGGGTTGGAGAGGGAGACAGAGAGAGAGAGCAAACATTTAGAATATAGACAAGGAAAATCATTCTGGACCTGCAACTGAAGCAAGGAGGTATGTGATGCATTGGTCTCTTTGTTCTTGAGAAAAATTAGGCTTCATTTGAAAGGATATGTGATCATTTTACTCAATTTTCATCTAATCATAACAGCTGATGACAAAAGCAATATTCATGTAACTGAAAAAGTAAGAAAAAAAAGGATTACCTTGCCTAGTCTTACTAAAAAAAAGTAAAACTTTGAAAAGGTATTTGGCTGTCTGTGGGTGTTACACTTTACAAGATGCATAAAGTTTAGGATAAACCTTTCAAAAGTTTTGATAAAATAGTTTTTCAGTTGATCTCATGTTAATGATAAATAATAAACCATTTAAACATTTGTATACTTTTGTGATAGGTGGCGTGAACAATATACAGGTAGTTTTATGATACAATAGATAAATATTGTATTACTCTGGTTACTTTTGGACAATATTGGTAACATTTGCTATGCAGTTTAGACATTTCTATGTTTCATTTCAGAAAGTATTTCTACTGCGTGATCATGGCTGAGTACAAGCTAGAAGTGACAACGGGTGACATGGCAAATGCAGCAACGTTTGACCACATTTATGTCACCTTAATTGGAACTGAAGGAGTGAGTGAGCGTACAGAGTTGGACAACTATGGAATAGATTTTAAAACTGGGAAGGTAAGGTGAATCCAAGTATTGAGCTTTGTTCACATAGTAGGTTTTAAATTGCATATAGGAAAACAGAAATATTTTGTTTCTTTTGTTTGTGTGTGACTGCACGTGTATGGTTTCATAGAATTTGTGGCCATGTAATGATTGTTTGGAATGCATGCACCATGTAGGTGTAATCTTTCATCTTGGTGGCTGATGGGTCAGTGGCCAGGGACCTACATGTCTCATCTAAGACTGTTTGAATCGATCTACCCTACCCAAACTCTTCTCCCCAGACAGGGTCCTATACTGTGAAAACCAGTTTGTCTCTGGGGAAACTTCTGCTGGTCAAGGTGGAGAAAGATCCCCATTTTCTTCTCGACAAAGACGAGTGGTTCTGCTCCAAGATAGTAGTGACAACTCCAGAGAAAGATGTCATCCTTTTCCCCTGTAACAGATGGGTGTCCAGGGGGGAATATGTAGAGCTGAGAGGAGGGAAAGGTCTGCTTCAAATACAGATTAGGATATCTTTTCTGTTCAAAAATGTCTTCATCATTGTTTCAATATATTAATTGGTCATGTTGTGTATAATGTGACTCATTTTACCTTATTGTGATCCTTATTGTTGCCCCGAACTTCTCAGCCGTGAAGGTTCATGAGGAGGAGCATTCCCTACTGACTGACTGTCGGAAAAAAGAGCTGACACTTCATAAGCAATTGTACCAGTGAGTTTTTCATGAGCACAATACGTAACTACAGCTGCAGTTATATTCTCAGAAGTCTATCTAGGGAAATCTTTATATGCTGTGATTTTTTTGCTTTCTACCTTTCAGATGGGAGGTATTAGCTGAGGGACTTCCACACATCAACAACTTCAAACATGTCTTTGAGCTCCCAGCTGAAATCCGCTTCTCCTTGTCCAAATTCTTTGAATTGGATTATACAAAGAAAATGACGTGAGTCCATATTTACGATAGATTAGCACCTGGTTCCAACATAGTCATATTCCTTACCTCTTTTTAACCTAAGGCCTAGACTGAAACAGTAATGTCATATTATTGTTCAATCTCCTGAATTGTTCTTGCACTTTTTTTTTTTTTCTATCATTTCCTATCCCTACCTTAGTGCTGCTGAACTGAAGTTGAAGGGGCTGGCTGATTCTACTGAGCAGTGGGAAAACATTGAGGCCATGAAAAATGTCTTCTGGTTCAAAAAGACACCCCTCTCAGGTAGAAGTTACCCATAATTTGGCAGTTTGACCCACTGCAATGTTCTCATTGTCATGATTTCATAATAATGATTGTATATGTGCATTTCCAGTAAAACAGCTAACCAGTAGGAAGCGTGGCTTTGGTGGGATGAATAATTGGTACTGATTCCAGAAGTTGGCTTCCTTTAATACAATCCACATTATATAGCTTATTGTAGTTCAGATATAGGCACTTATACAAGGCCTCTTTAGGAATTTATGAAGGGAGATAGCTACAAAATGTAACTGATTGCTATTATGAAGCCCAGCGCTCTTGCCATTTTAAGTTGTGTAGGTTATCTAGATTAGCCTAGCTAGCCTAGATAACTACAATAACCATTCATATTTTTCCGACTAATTGCCACACATATTTGCCAGTTACCTAGCTGTGGTAAACTGTTGAAAAACTGTTTCACTCAACCAACGAGATCTGCCTCCAGAGCAGCTCTGCCTTCAAGAAATGCTTGTATAAATAAATCTGCTGCGCCGTTACAATTTCTTGAGGGGAAAAAAAAAAAATTACAGTGAGAGAAAGAGAGAACCTACTTGCAGGGGATTTTATACCCTACACAGCCTACTAAATAGCCAAAGCTCATTGCAATTATCAAATTTCAACACACAAAGTAAATTTTAAAAATGTACATTTAATTATAATTCCAAGCCAACCGTGCTGCATTACATCCACTGTAGATCGACATGTATCAAGGTATATCATATCCTATCAAGGTATGTATACATACAGTATGTTGAAAGTTGACATTTGTTAACTTATATTTTCTTCACTTTATTAGATGTGTGAAAAATATTGTCAATTGCCCCCCTTTCCAGAGTATGTCTCAGAGCATTGGATGGAAGATGACTTTTATGGATTCCAGTTTCTCAATGCAACCAACCCCAATGTGATCCAGCGCTGCTCGAAGCTTCCCTCTAACTTTCCAGTCACAGAGGAGATGGTGAAGCCCTTCCTGAAAGATGGAAGCTGTTTGTGGATGGAGGTGGAGGTATGGAGGGAGTGTGAGTTCTCAACTCATGGGAAAAAGTATTCTACTGTGATTGAGGTTTTCATTCCCACCTTCTGTCTGACCCATTTCTAACCTGAACCGAGTTCATTTTCATGCATATCAAGGTCCCTCCTTAA
>OOFE01049997.1:0-21405 GCA_900323365.1 Monocentris japonica
GAGAGAGAGGGGGGAGGGGGGGGCAGGGAGAAAGGAGAGTGCTGAAAATTTATGGTTTCAAAATTCAGTTTGGTAATGTCTATTTACCCAATATCTTGTATCTTTTCATGGACAAGAATGATGAGCAATCAGCCCAGAATGTGTGTGTGTGTGTGTGTGTGTGTGTGTGTGAGAGAGAGAGAGAGAGAGAGAGAGAGAGTCTGTGCGTGTGCGTAGTCTTACTGACTGCCCTCCGTCTTAACCACAATTCCTTTGGAGAAGTCGGTGATTTCTTGATAATTTTTCTTCCAGACAAAGTGAGATCCCATGCTCATTTGGCAGGACTCAAATGACATAACAATGTCACCTGACTTCTGTTCCACCACACAGGACACCTCCTGGGAACCTTAAACACACAGAAACACACACACTTACAGACAAACACACATTGTCCATACAAGGCTTTATATTTCTGAGGTATAGGGTGGTTTCTGTGAGGTTATTTCTATTCTGTCTTGCTTTTAATACATGTTGAAAAGTAACCAAAGCAGAATAAGTTGAAAATGACACAAAATTGATAATCTCCTTCTCTCTGGGATTCAAGGTTACCTGGCAGGGCCTTGGCAATCACAGAGTCGGAGGACAGCGAGGCCATACCCAGTCCTGCCTCATTGACTGCACGCACACGGAACACATAGCTAGTGCCCGCCTCCAGACCTGTTACCTAGGAGATGGAGAATCAAGAAACAACCTAGTGTTGATGAGAGGAGAAGAGATGTGATTGTTGGTACAAGGGAATTTGTCATCGGTTTGAGTAGACATGAAAGAAGGGTGTGAAATTAACACCATAAATCAATCATTAAAGGAGGAGCCACTTTTAATCAAACAGTGGATGTTTCCCGGCCTGGGATCTAGGCACAAGTATTGTCAGTGGTCAAAGTATTGGAATAGTGAAGTGATATTGCTTTTTGTTGTTGACAAAAAGTGACTTTACAGAATTTGTATTTACTTAAGGTTAATCTCTCATGATACTGTTCTGCATCATGCAATTGTTTAACTAGACAAGCATATCGACAATCAATAGATGCCAGTCTGTACTCTCCTTTTCAATATTTGATCAAATACATATGATGCCAGATAGATGATATATTTGCTACTATTGCACAAAAACTTCAACCACACAGGATTTTCTTCCTACTGGCAAGGATATCTATGCATCAGCTTATTTTTTTTTTATATTCTTTGCTCTTAATGTAGATGAACACAGCTCAGTCCCTGTTCTCCTCATCTGCCACTAGATGTCAGTGTAACACAGATTAATGTCACTGTTACCAAGGCCTCTGTATTGTAAAATAGGCTGAATAAAACATTGTATGCTAGTCGGTTAGAATTCAGTGTGTATGGTAGGTGTATGGTTTGAATAAAACAATGTTGGCTAGTGGGAGCAGAGAGATAAAAGGCCTTCCAGAATCAGTCAAAGCTGTAGAGGAAGAGCTCAGTGTTGAAGATATTTCATTCCTACAAAACTTAAAAGCCACAATGTGATCCTAGTGATCCTATACTTTATTCCTTATTCTTTAATTCCATACGTATGTTAACTACAGGACACATTTTTGGCCTTTGGTCTATTTTATTGCTGTATCCTCTCAGGACCAGCTCAAACCAGCTTTAAGCTGCCTCAAGGGCAAAATATAGGTTTATAAGTCCTATTCTTTAGTAAATATAAAGTCCTATTCTTCAGTAGATTTCCATTGTCATACCCTGTTAACCCCTCCTATGTGTCCCTTTGTTTATCATACCATATATAAGGTTTGATTTCACCATATTCTTCAGAGCAGACCTTCATGCATTGACGCTGTTACCTATGTTCATGTGCTGCCCCTATGCATATGCTGAATAAACTCTAACTTTGATTGAACAACACTTTAAACAGAGTGGGGACGTCTTTTCCTCGACAGAATCCACAGCTTGTCTCAGGAGTGCTGATGAACACCAGCTTCCAATTTCTCCATTGACTTCCACAGTAAAATTAGAAGAGAAACTACTGAAACTCAATTGAAAGTTGCCCTATATACTATATATTGCAAGAGAGATAGCTTGCAGTTAGCAGTACCCACTTGTTAATGAGGAAAGCTAACAGTGCCAACAAAACATTTTTAGCTTGCCAATGCAGAAACTTTTCTCCGCATTGTGACAAATGTCTGGTGAAGAAAAATGTCAAGGTATCAGTTGTAGAAATGACATTCTATTCAGATGATATCATGATATAAGAGGATATCAGATAGAAAATCAGCCTGGTAGCCCTCAAATGAATGAACCTCGATAATGATGACCATAAAAGCCATAATAACAGTAATCTCACCTTGAGGAAGCGGTGACTGACAGCTGTCTCATTGGCTGTGGTCCAATCAGAGGTGCCCTGCTTAGCGTATTCGACATGATAGCCTGTGACTGGTCCAGAGCCGGTGTAGACAGGCTTTTGCCACTCAACCACAAGCGAATCATCTCTCACTTCACAGAACATCAGGTCAAAGGCAGGACCTGAGACACACAGACACAGGGAGGGAGAGAGACACACGTTTGCATTAATGTTTCCATTGACAACATATTTTCCCCTGATCCTAAAGGATATTTGGTAGTCATTATGTGCTGATTCATTGCTGCCATAGGCTATAGGCATTTGTGAGAAAAGGAAGAACCCACACGTGTGGCCGTGGTGTTGTGTACTAACCATTTGTTGTTTTCACACTTTGGGCATTGTGAAGCCCTTTGAGCCTGTAATGTTGATTAAGGGCTATACAAATAAAATGTGATTTGATTTGATTTGATGAGTCAGTCAAAGCCAGTGGAAGTCAACTGAAGGTTTAGAAGTTAGTTACCTGGTCGGTCAGAAGATAGATAGTTACTAACCAGGCTCTGGCAGAGTCCAGGCCTCACAGGTGAAGTCAGCTGAATGGTTAGAAGCTGCTCCCAGACCAGCCAGATTGGCTGCATACACCTGGAACTGATAGATTGCTCCTTCTGTCAAGCCCTCCACCTGTCAATCATAATGTTGTTATGGTTACTGTGAGATAACCGTCATTATCTATGAAAAATCAGGAATGGGTAGACATCTCCTTGTGAAAGGCCCAGCATCTGACAATCACAGTTACCATGGTTACTGCAAGTCTATTTTCACTAACTAGCTACCTGGCTGCTGTTGGTACCCACTTTGGGTTGCAATGGAAAAAACAAATCTAAAAGTTAATTCACTCTAAAGTATATACTCTAAAATAAGTGTGTTTACTCTAGCAAACATTTCTCTTTCTTATTATTATTAACATACACATAGTTAATATGATACATTTATATACTTCTACCTTATAAAGTCTTTCTTGAACCGGTGGGATGTGAACCTCCCTCCACATGGTCGTTCCACTACGTCTCTTGTCCACATAATACTCCTTGACATCTGCCCCTCCGGTGTGAAGAGGCTTCTTCCAGTTCAGAACCATGGAATGACCATCGCAGTTCAGCAATGCAATGTCATACGGAGCAGAGGGGGCAGCTAGTGAGGGGGATATTGAAACAATCACAACAGTCAAAATGACCATCACAGTGAGATGTTATGTGGGATACTAATAATTATCATCATCACGGTAATCATCCCAACAGTAACAACCATAATGACCATGATCATTGCAATACTGACTGAGGGCAGCCTTGACAGACAGTGGCGAGGACTCCTGGGATTCGTCACTGAGACCCAGCTCATTAATGGCCTGGACACGGAACACATAGGTTTCTCCAGTGGTAAGACCACTGACCACAAACCTAAAGAGACAGAAACCGACACAACTCCCCTGTAGTTAGACAACTCCCCACAACCCTACATACAGTATGTTACCTCCATCAGTAAACCTGATCATGTGACTAGCTAAAGATGAGCATTTGAACTTCTGGACACAGTTCTGTACATAATCACTCCGTAAAGCCGGTCATATGAACAACTTTTTCTGTAAATTTGATAGTGTAAATAACCAAGGACATCCACATGGTCACAGCTAGAATTCTCTTTAGCTCATATGAACTCAGTATTAGCATTATGAGGATGTATCTTAAATATTTGTATCTGTTGTATTATTAATTATATCTTATTGGTAAGATGCTGTATGATTCAATGTCCCCTCAAGGATCAAGGCCATCTTAGAGGAACAGTAATAAGCAGAAGATCAAAGAGAGATGCAAAGAAGTTTATCATTTTTCTGTCAATGGTACAAGGTGTTTAAACTAGAATTGGTACAATGTTATACCATGTTTGTTTATAAATTTGGACATTTCATATTCTAGACTGCAAGTAGATCAGAACTTCTCCATCATAGCACCTAGATGGTGGAGCAGCCTGCCTGTGAAACTAAGGCTAGCCAAATCAGTAATTTCTAAGACTGTTCATGTCATAGGTTGAAAACATACCTGGTGATGTTTAAATTGGTTGAGTAGATTGTGATTTGTAATAGGCTGACAACATATTTGGTGCTCTGTGATTGGTTAGGAAAAGTAGTTTCCTACAATTTCCTAACTATCTTTTTTCAGCTCAGGACCCCAAATGAACACATTGAGTCTCGTACCCTGGGACCCAGGCTCATTTGAACATACTCTTGTCATCTGGAAAACCAGATGAAACCAGCTTTGCAACCCATGTTAGATCGATACCTATAGTTTAAGAAACAATGGGTTAGATGATGCTTGGTGCTTTCTGATTGGTTGAAAACATACTTGCTGGACTTGTGAGGTTTATGGTTGGCCGAGGTCCAGTCCTTGGATCCCTTCACACACTGGTCAATGTAGTAGCCAATCAGGTTGTTGGGTTCCTTCGGAGGAGCCCACTGGATGAGAAGGGAGGTATCTGTTTCCCTGGTAGCAATCACCTGACCGGGAGCTGATGGCACGCCTGAAGACAACAGCAAATAAACAATGAACAATAAATTATAACAACAAAGCATAGGTAACAATAACACCAACAACGGCATCTAAAGTGTAGATGGGCTTGGCGTTGTCCATGTGCTTGCCTGTCTGTGTAGCCATCCTGAACTACAAGTTTCACTACTCTGTTCTACCCTTGTGGAAAATATGCATCTGCCTGACAGTAAAAAGAAATAGACAGAGACCAACCTTTGAGTTCCTGAGTTTGAACGGGTCCAGTTGGTTCTGACGGCTCACTAGTTCCATACATGTTGGCAGACAGAACTCTGAACTGGTATTGCTTGCCCTCTGCCAGGTCAAAGACGGCATAACGGGGGGATCGAACAGGGACCTGAGTGTTAACCCGCTGCCATGTGCCGCTTCCTGCAATGCTCTATGGAGAGTGACACAGACAGACAGAAGGAAAGCATGCAGGTTGTCACATCCAAAACACAACATGTCCTGATAAGTTTAAGTCTAGGTTAGTTTTAGAGTTTTAGTAGCATTGCTGTATTATGGCATGGTAGTGCAGTTAAATTTAAAATAGTTTGGTTCACTTTAGTCTAGTTGAGTAAATTGCCCAAGAAAAAAGACAAAAAAAAATAGTTAGTATATATTCTACATCAGTAGTAAGGTAGCAGTATATAGTGCAACATTACAACAACAGTAACAACAACAGAGGAATGTCTCCCTTCCCCCTTGAAGACACACACATGATTACACATGACTCAGGAGGCCACACCAAAACACGTTATTAGTATTATTTAGGATTAGTATACTGCAATAGTAGCCTGGTACCTTTTGATGTAGTACAAGGCAGGGGCTTTCAAACACAGAATAACATGCATCCTTGGGCAGGGCAGGTACACATACTAGCAGCACTAATAGTGGCAATAATACAAGGACTGTTACCTTTTCTATGTAGTACCACATGGGAGCCCTGCTGGTATATGCTGGGGCTTTCCAGCTAAGAACAACATATGTCCTGTCTGTTTCTGAGGCATAAATTCCTGATGAAGCACCTGGGGGTTTGCCCTCGGCTACACACACACACAAACACGCACACATACACATTGTCTTAATACAGCATCTATCCTCAAAATTGGCTGAAAATATCCTGAATTGATATAAAAGTGAATAAAATAAAAGTGAACTGAACCCTGGTCTGACTACTACTGATTGTCTCACCAGACTGCTAAACAAAAATGAACTATTCTAACGATTATTAAGTCGACATTTGAGCGCTATTATATACAACCAGTAGTATTCAGATATTTGAGTTTAACCATTTTTCTCAATCTAACTGCTGACACTAATTTAACTTCCTATCCTAATTTAGATGCCGATCCTAATCACCTCCTAGATATTTGGTTACTTTACAGGCAATCATGGTGAGACACCCACTTTGTTTCCCTGCTACTGTATATAATAATATACCATAATATATAGTGATATATTGATATAGATATGAATCTATATAGTTAACTCCCTACCTTCCAGATCATCATGGTAAGACACCACATCCAGTTTTCCTCCCAGTTTTATGGCTGCAGGAAGAAAAAAACATCATCATCTGCTTGTTGAAGTTGAAGTTACTTCATTCATTTTGCCATTTGGTAAACCAGGTTGTTCAGATGTCAGAGATTTGGACAGATGTGGTTCTACTGTATATCAAATCATCACACAAGCATGCTAACGTTACTAGGCATCATGCTATATGTCAAGCTAAACAAGCTAATATGTCAAGTGTTTTAAAATCCAGGTTACATGGTAAATAAGCAGCATTTTGCGTCACAAACCTTAAACCCTTCTGGTGTAACTAAAATTACTTTTCTGTACTGTGCACTGATAAGTGTCAGGCAATGATTGGGTTAAAAATGTTATGACACATTCTGACATCATTAAAGCATAAACCAAATATTGAATAAAAACCTTCAAATGTAGCATGGAGTCCAGTGGAGCAATTCGGTCAGTTGAGTAACAGGTCAGACATGCAACAGATTGTACAATATACTATGTAAAATTAACCCTAAAAAAAAAAAAAGAAAAAGTAAACTGTATGCATGTCCAGTAGATAAAACGTAAGCTATTTACATCAGTGTGAAGCCTTTTAAAACTCAGACTAATAACATTCTATTCAACATAACTTCTTAATCTATTGTGAAGTTGTTCAAACTTAGTCGAGTAGAGTAGCATTGGGTTATATTGACAACCAGCCATACAGCATGGTATTTAACAAACACTCACACTGTGAGTCCAGGTTTACAACATCTATTGAACCAGGCCCTTCCACTCCAGGACAATTGCCCGGCTCCTCAAATAGTCTTACACTGTTAGATTTCATCAGTCTGTGATGTTCAATGCATTTTGTGACCAAG
Organism: Monocentris japonica; assembly: GCA_900323365.1. NCBI lineage: Eukaryota > Metazoa > Chordata > Actinopteri > Trachichthyiformes > Monocentridae > Monocentris > Monocentris japonica. Next base: position 7,299 of record OOFE01049997.1, read on the forward strand.
TGCTGTAATTTACCTTCAATATTGTTTACCCACTTTCCCTCAACCTGCCTTCTACTTAAGTAAGTGATTTCATACATTTTGGTGACTGTTGTAGCTTATGCTAACCACCCAGTTCCTCTTCTATTTATTCCAAGGAAACCACTGTTGGCGCTGCCAAAAAATGTAAAAAGTATTATTTCCTGTTCACCAGATGATTTTTTTCTGAGAAAGACCTACCCGACACCAGTCAGTGTAGTTGGAGCTATCAGGGCTCGTTTTACTACCTTCAGAAGAAGCCATTTGCTACCATTCATTTTTGTACAGTAAGAAAAACAACTTTCACTGACTTGAAAATTGCTAAATAATCCATCAAAGCATCTACAGTCAAAGATTCTCTCATTTATTGTTATTTCATTGTGACCAAGTTTAGGGTTTTCATATCAGTGCAAGCATTATGTTATGCTCTGCTTTCTGTCAATCACCCACAGGAAGAAATAAAAGTCTCCATGAAGAAATAATCCCTCAAAAATGTCACCCATACGGCATTGCAAAATGATGTAAACTAGAAAGTAGTAAATGGTCTGTAACTGAAACTGGTATTCTCTTTTACATTCACCTAAACATACCAGAGCAGCAATGGGATCTGACCTACCGTGGAGCCTCTCAAACTCAGTTGGGTCCAGAGCAGCGATAGGGTCAGACATGCGGGACGGTCTACTGATTCCATGGGAGTTGACAGCTCTGACTCTGAAGTAGAAGGAGTGTCCCTCAAACAACCCAGACACTGGGTATTTACAGATCTTTATGGGGTGATCATTGCACTGGGACCAGTTCTCTGTCCCAACCTCACATCTGGAAAATGGAGAGAAGAGGAGAGAAGAAGAGGAGATAAGAAGAGCATGCCGGTTGTTTTGATGCACTGTAAATTTAGCTTGCAGTGGAGATTTACTCAATCTTACCACATGTACCAGCTTAAGATGTTGCAACTGTGACTGCAATGACCACAAGTCGGGCAAGTCTGACCCAACACATGCATGCACAGGGAGTTCAGCGAACATAACACTGAGAGGGTGGAGTTGATTAAATGATGATTATAGTGAACTGTGCATCAGAGGAGTGATAGGTTGTATGTTTTAATGTTGAGGAAATTAAACTGGTCAGGCACTAGGAAGCCTCACATGTTAACTGTGTGAGGGAAACACCACCAACTAAAGTTAACTACTTGATGTAGGCTGCTATACTGTATATTATTGGGGTAAATGGGGTTATGGTAGTTTGGGGTTGAAATCTGAAACAAGGAGTAGGTCGATGAGAAATTTGGCTTACTTAGAGACCATAGTAAGAGGACTGGAAGAGTCGAGATGTTCATCCATGTATCCGTCCATTCATTAATCACTCTTATTTGTCTTACTTGTCTACAAAGTATCCCAGGATAGGACCCTCTGTGGTGGTATTAGGAGGCTTCCAGGATACAATGACATAGTCTCTGTTGGCGTCGTGGATCTTGATGTCCATAGGAGCACCAGGAGCCCCGGGGACTGGGGGAGGACCATCTGTAGAGACAGGGACAGAGTAGTATTGTTTATTATTAGTAGTAGGAGAAGTAATATTAGTATTAACCAGGGAAATATGTGATGTATAAAAAATGTATAAATCACAGTAGTTGGTCAAGGGTTAAACTTGACACACAGGCTTGATGTTCAAGTTAAAGTACCACGAGACAGATGAATTCTTGCCTCCTCCATCTATCCATCCAGCTATCCATCCATCCATCTATTGCTCCATCAGCCCTGTCTCTGCCCCTTACCTGAGACAGAGATGAATGCGCTGTGTTCAGCGGTGCCCCCTTTGGTGACCATGCGTAGAGTGTAGAGGCCTTCATCATCTTTGTGGAGGTGAGGAAGAGTCAAGGTGGTGACTCCTCTGCCAGTCTCAATCTTCACCCATTTAGAATCAGATAGACGAGTATCTGGAAGGAAGACATGGAGTAACTGGAGGCTGAAGTCACTTTGACATCTTGTATAATTCCTATAGTGTCCCATTCTAAAATGCCATGTGTTTTTAGAAATGGCACATATGATTTACACCGCTGAGCCTCACGGTGCATGTCGACCTGATTGGGGCTGTTGGTCATCGTGGCAGGCAGGCTATTTAACTAGTAATTATTGTGTAATTAACTTGTAATGAAGTGCTATTTAAAACAATTACCATCTCTATACCACTGTGCCTCAGGCTGCAGGTTGGCCAGGTTGGGGCTGAGGGTCATGGTAGCTGTCAGAGTGGCAGATTCTCCCTCAGTAGAAAACACTGGGCCAAACATCTCCACGAAAGTAATGTTGATCTTAGTGTAATGGATCTTAGGGAGTATGGGGGCTGAGGGAGTTTTTTTGTGGGGGCAGAGATGCAGGATAAAGAAAGGAGAGAGACAGAGAGAAATTAGTTAGCATCATTTTTAGTAGCACAGCAACTGGTTTGTTGTTACACAGTCTACTTCAGAAAATGCAACACTCTATCTTACAGCTGCTCCATCCATTGCTTATGTAGCTTTGTTGCCAACTATAACCATCAAACAACTGTGATGACATTCAGCAATTTCTTGAAACTAGACACATCATTGTGGAGCTTACCAGTGTAAGGCAGCCATGCATACACACTGGACTCTTCCTCCTGCTTGAACCCTGCATGATAAAAACCATACCATCATCACCGTCATCATCAAACCTATCATTATCTGCAGCAGCCTAATAATAAAAACAAAGACATCATTTAACAGACAGACAGACAGAAACGCCACTAATAGATACCTGGCAGCCCATTACTTGCCAGTGTGTGTAGTTGTAGAAGCCTGAACTAAATTTAATGAGGAATGGGATGCTTATGAACCTTTGTATCATTGCAAAGGTAAACTTAGATTTCATCTGAGCTTTTCACAGTTCAGTCAAATGAACTCAGTCACGAGAGCTCTTAGACTTGACCCTCCCCATGTTCATGCTTTCCATACACTCAAAGTGACTGCACAGTTTTAGCTCTGCCGAAGTTGGCCACGGTAGGTTACAATTCCACTTCAAGGCAATTTTTTTGGTATTGGTAGCACATCCATACGAGATAATTCTGGTTTAGAGCTACCAATTAACGTGTCCGGGTGTGACTGGAGGATAAAAATCACACTACAGCATCAGATACATGATAGTAAGACAATCAGATCAACTTACTCTTGACAATAACAGAGGCCTGGGTAGAGACCTGCCCATGGATGTTTACAGCCACAGCAGTGTACTGGGCTGTATCATCAGTTGAACACCTATAAACACACAACAAAACACAAGTTCAAATAGAAAGTCCAACATCATTGAAATGTATAGGAGAAACAAGGGCTTATGATTCTGTGCTGAGGGGATTACTTGCTCTTTTGTGCGTTTATGTCACTCCAGGGTGTAAAGTCAATGTGAGTCTGCTCTAGCATGGATCTACTGCAGTGTTTACAGGTATCTGTGCAAAATGGTTCATGCCAAAATGTAGCAGATGTATGTTAATGGCGTTCTGCACTCACATGGCTAATGCTAAAACATACCAGAAGTTTATGGGGATCAGCTCTAACATGGCTTACACCACTAATACTCCAAATGTATCAGAAATGTTGGCAACATCGCCCATCCACATTGCCATATAATGTGAGGTCAAAGCCATGTTCGTCACACCCCTCGTCCTATCTGCTCAACCACCACCACCCATCCCCCACCCGCGTCTTCCTCTCTCTCTCCCTCTCTGTCTCTATCTCTCTCCCTGACTCTCCTCTCATCAGGCCTTCCACAACCTCATATAGCACAAGTATAGACTAACATAGGAATTCTGTTTCAACCCCCTGCAGGGTCCTTTAAGTGCACGAGGTGTAAGCTGAAGTAGTTATAAGGAGATGAATGAGGAGGTTATGTAGGGAGGTGGGAATGTGGGGGAGTGCTGATTCCACCACACATAATGGCTCCATGGTGTAATCTGGTGTAAGATTCATTTGCCAAGTACAATAAATGTAATTGTCTTGATGGAATTGGTGCGGAGACGTATCAGTGACTTACAGTTTCATAACAAGCACAGAATTAAACATCGCAAACACACTGCAAGAAGAAACAGAAGTCTAGTGGTATCCCTCTCCGTAACAGTCTATGCTTATTCAGAAGCAGCATAGCAGGATGGATGCACCTGTAAAGGAAAGTGGTGTGAGTGATTGAATTGGGGTAAAGAATCTGAAGGGAAGAGGGTTGTGTTTTGTGTGTGTGTGTGTGTGTGTGTGTGTGTGTTGGGGGCTGTAAAGACTTTCACTCACACTTAAAATGTTTCCACACACTCTCGTAATTCTGATGCTGAATTAATGTTTGTTGATTACAAACACTTTGCCAAACAGGTACAGATGAAAATGGCTTGTCTGTTAAAACGTTGGCATCCAATAAAGATTTATTCTGTATGGACCTTTGAGTTTGCAGCTACTTGTGTTGACTCCTTCATACCATTAGCTGGCATCTCACCAATGCTGGCATGCATTTCCCCAAGTCTTTCATTATACCAATCACATCAACATATCACACTGCGTTCACTGTGAGTTCACTGTGTGATCTGTTGAGATGTCAAGAGGTCCAGTGACTGTAAAGGGGGGCAATTACAGCATTCTTATTTCTTTTTTAGCATTGGTAGCATTTCGTTATGCTGTTTAATAGGTGCCAAGATTGTTGCTGCTGTGACAATTTCATTTTCTCAAAGATATCCATCCATCTATCTATCTATCTATCTATCTATCTATCTATCTATCTATCTATCTATCTATCTATCTATTTCCACAAAATCCACTCGCCACTGTTGGTGGTTGATAAATAAGTCTGTTTAAAGATCCAGTAAGAAGTACATGGGGCTGAGGAGTATTTCTCTGCAAGGAGTTGGACTGTGTGCATGTAGCTGACAGAAGGAGTTGAAGGGTGTGGGGTCCAAGGGGAGAGTGGCTGCTGCAAGAATCCTGGAGTATCACATAACACTGAGCTCAACACTTGAACAGCTGAGCTTCCTCAGACTAAAAGCGAGAGCAGGGTATGTAGCTGCCCCCTCAGGCAACCATATAGCCTACCCAGCCCAGACACCTTCAGTCAGCTAGAGCTCTAGTCTGAACAGTGCAGAGATCCTGCAGGGCTTGACAAGAAAGACTGTCCCATGGTTTGGGGTCTGTAAGACATTGACTTGGGTTCAGTTGATTGATCAGCCAGTGGTCTCACTATGGACATGGTGGCGAGTCATGAATTAGAAAGCAAAAGGAAAAGGGCTGTTTCTTGTGCCATGGAAGCAAGAGTTTCCTTGGGTTTAAAATGCTGAATGAATACTGTAACATTTATACCGTCTGTTGGCAATTTCCAAGTAAGGCAGATAGAGCCGGTGCATTTTTAAGACATTTTCAATTACTGCAAACACACACGACAACAGCCAGCAGCACCAGCTTGCAGACAAACCCTCATCAGGTGTGATTATGGAGAGACTTACCAGCCTCATGAATTTCCCCTCTGCTTTTTGTTTTGTTATGGTTACATTTATAGTACTTTATAGTACAGTACTTTGGTATTTTACATTAAAACTCATACAAGATACAAGATCATACGATCATACAAAAACAAAATTTTTGATTGAATATGAATAATCTATTCATGTTGTTTATTTTTCAGTCATTCTGCTGTTATATATTGTGAACATTTTATAGTAATAAACTAGAAGGCATGCTGAACGCTGAACAATTCTCCAACTTGCAGTTACACCCAATCATCCTATCACTTAAATTTGAAGTGAAATTGATTTTCTTACCCTCAGGATTTGGAATAAAGTCTTTGTTATCTATCACCATTAGTTTCCTAATTATGACTAAAAAATCTCGAGCGGCACCAAAATCAAATGAATCTATCTGTCCAACAACTGTCATGGAAATCTGTTGATAGGTTTTTGAGATATTCTGCTTACAGACAGACAGACAAAGTAGCAAAGTATTTGACAGTGACCCAGACTGAGGCAGGACTCATTCCCTCTCTCCCGACCAATTCCCATCCAGCTCTACTAGCCCTATGTTATGTGGGGGATTTGCCAACAACAGTGACAAATACAACTTTCAACGCTCTGTCTCTACAGATAAATACTTTCAAATAAAACAGATGTTCCATTAAATAATCTAATAGAGTGTGTGTTTGGACCTACTTAGGGATCTCCAGAGAATGGAGTCCAATATTGTTTTCAACCAGGTACTTTCCAGAAGACGTGTCCAGGATGACACCATCTTTATACCTAGAAGGAAAGGAGAGGAGAGGAGGAAGGGTTACGATCAGACTTCAGAACAGGTTGATTGGTGTGTTTTCACACACAGTGCAGGATCTCTACTTTCTATTTTCTTATTATAGCAATCTATTGTTCTTACTCACCATCTTACAATGGGCATGGGGAAGCCCCCAACAGTACAGAACAGTTTGATTGGAGTGTTTTCAAACACAGTGTGGGATCTGAGTCTGACCAGGAACTTTGGTCCCCTGATCATTGACTCCTCACGCACATACTTCTCCACCATCTTCTTCCTTACCTAGACAAAGATAAACAAGAATACCAATACACAAAAAACATTTAGGAAAGAAATATGAACTGAAGATGCACTGCTCACACGCAAACTTCTCATCTCTTTCCTCTATTATTGTTATTACTTTTATTATAACTATAGCTCATCAACTCCTCACACACATACTGTACTTCTTCACCATCTTCTTCATCACCTAAAAGAGTTGTTAATATACTTTTTTGGCATATTCTTTCTCACCTATGTCACAATCACCACATCATCATCATCATCATCATAACCATCGTAATGGTCACCAAGGTTGCAGCAAACTGTGAGGCAGTGTGCGGCAGCCATAAGGTGCTGTTTTGGCTATAGAGGTGTCAATGATTTGATAAATGATAACTAAAGGAATGTGGGTCAACTGCCTTTGTGTCATTAACAGCTCGGGTACAGGTAATGGCATGAAATGTTTCTTCAGAGTCGTTCAACTGTGGCTTAATGTTCAACACAGCCAGAGTTTCACAGGAAGCAGAGAGAAAACAGACTCTTACCACTCCCTGGATGCGAGCTTCTGCTTTGTGTGGATAATCGTCCTCCACCACCTCAGAGCTGAGGACAGACAGACAGACAGTCAGTCTCGCTGCCAGATTCAGAAAAGCAATGTTTGCCCTGAGCATAGACTGGGCGGTAGAGATAACAATTACATAAACTCTTCAAAAGGACATCTACTACTTTCTACCTGTTACTCTGTTTTCATGTGTTTTTATTCTGATTGTACTCTGTAAACATCTTATTTGTCATAATTGATTGATGATTGATAAATTTGATTGTCTATCAGCATGACCTAGGTAGGCCTGTAGTCCTTTGAGGGTTGTTTGTGATAAAGGCCTACATAAATAAACTTGACTTGACTTATTATGTCATTTTCAACACATATGAAAGTCTAGTATGGAACAATATATTACTTCTGTTATATTTCAACATAAAAAAAACATAAGCTGTTAGCTGCATATGTTGACACAGCAGGTTGCTTCTAACACAAAGTAACACAAGAACTGAACTACAGTCATTATGTGTTGAGAAAAACACAATTATTTTCCAGATAAAATAGTGGGGATGCACTTAGAGGAGCAGCTTCTCTGCCCAAAAGAATGAGCATCTACAACATATGGATAATCTATTCACTTTGTGAGCATGAAATAGTTGCATGATATTTCATCAGCAAATCAATCAACTCCCATACAGTAATACCTCCCAGTCACTGTTCAGGGCACAATACACATGAGCTTCACATTTACTTGAGTTTGAAATCGGAGATACTACTATTCAGGAACTCAGCTCTATATTAGCAGGATCACTAGCACTATATTAGTAAAAAAAAAGCACAGTTCATCACGTCATCTGTTAAAGTTAATGTCAAGTAGTCATCTATATTAGCAAAAGTCAAACTTATACACCAGTTAGCTGTATATTAGCCAGAATGAGAATGAGAGTGAGGATGAGAACAGATGAAATACAGTAGCAAGACTGTACACACACACACACAGTCACACACAGTCACACACACACACACACACACACACACACACACCATGGTATCTACAGATTTAAATAAAGACTGTTTTTAAGACCTTTTAATGCTAATTCAACATTATTTATGACCAATTGTGCTACAATAATAACATAATTGCTAAACATAAAAGCTAAAGAGAAAGAAACAAAAGAAGAATATAGGTGTCCAGAAAAGGAGGGCATCAGAAAACTACATTTTTAAGACTTCTGAAACTGTTTTAAAGACTTTAGTTTTATTTAACTGTGTTTAAGAACTGTATTTAAGGACTGCATTATAGGTAGTACAATTTAAAGATTTGAAGACACCCTGAGACACACACACACACACATTTACTAACACCAACTCTACATTTTACCAAACACACCTAAACACTAAAAGATGGCAGAAAATCAAGTAGTTAATGATGAGAAGAAAACTCATTAGTGATGGAGGGAGTCACACATTATTTACAGCAATTAGAGCATAGTGCTAGTACAATGAATGATCAAGATAATGCCAAGTCATTACCTACACAAACACACCACCAGTGGTGTACAACTACTGTTAAAGTGAAAATCCACCTTAAAAACAGAATTGACATGCATTGATCCCACGGTGTTGGACAGCTCAATCTAGAAATAAGAGGGTTAGTCAAGACCCTCTTGATGATGGGATGATCTGTGGAGCGATTCCATTTACAGCCAGTTCCCAGCACAATGTCTCGTTCTCACATTGCCAATGGAGTAGCTACAGAAAGTGTCTCTTGATCACTTCACAAATTAGAAACTTAGGTTTGGAAAAAAGTTGTTTATGTTCAAATATACTGACAGAATTATCTGAGATCAAAGCAGGAATATATTTCAGTCCTGCTTTCGGAAAGATTTTACTAAAGGATAACTTGATGTTTTGAATTGTGGTCTGTTTTATTCACTAGGCCTTTGTCACATTTGTGGGCAAAACAGTTTGCATACTTGAATGTTCACATTGTTAGCATTTATCACTGGATAAAAATGCACTTGGGAACGCCAGTTGATTTATTTGGTTAAATCAACTGACATTTTTGTCTCACAATGTGAGAAGCAAGGCGTGTAGAATAAAATCAAAAATGTAAAAGTACTGTATAAAACACCTTAGTATTGATAACTGCACTTGAATCTAGGTCGAGATGTTATATTACCCTGTCATAGTTTAGCCTGGCTGGCTAGGACTTGACGAGTTAGTTTGGTGAAGTTAGGGTTAACCTAATGTTAACCAGGTTAGCTTTACTATGTTAATCTAGTCTTGGTCTAGATGTTAGTCCAGATGTGTATCACTGTACCTGCTGTATTCTTTAACCACATAGTGGCTTTGTTTGTGGTGGTATTCATGGTTGTATTTTCCAGGTCTCATCCACACTGACATGGTGACACTGTAGATACTGACCTGTTAGACCAGCAACACACACACAGACATCACTGACATGGTGACACTGAGTACTAAAGAAACTGCACCAAAACCAGCAATACATGCTGATGGGTGGGCTACAATACACACAAACACACAAACACCACTGAAATTCACCCATCAGAAACTGTTCTAATGAGTCCTAATGCACACACAGTCTTGCCAAAGGTTTCAACGATGACAAGGTGACACTAAAGACTGACTTGTTGAAGAGACCAGCAACACACAAATACACACACACACACACACACCCAAACAAACAAGCAAAGATGTACACTATGTACACTATTATTGGAACAATAATGCATGTGACCAGTAACCAACAGAGTACAGCTGCTCCAAATATTTTCCACCAATTTGACTGCTCTACATTCAGCACATGAGCATTTCCTTTATATTCAGTGGTGCACAATTTCCCCACCTCAGTTAAACGGGGAAAAAAACACATTCAGATCAAACGTCCACAAAAGCATAGCGTTAGGAAGAATCCATGTTTAAACTGAGACAAAACAGGTACAGACATGAAACCAACACCGATGCTGCCATCACAGCTATAAAAGACAATTAAAGGGAAACACTACCAAACACATTTTACTGACAGTTCAGCTTCTTCTAGCTATTCATATTGCTCAAGTGCATCATCACAGCCATACTGGCTGACTAGTTTTGATGCAGTCAGGTGAAAACTGCATATGTCCAAAGCCTTTTCTACAGATTCCACAACAAGTACTTGAAAGTGCACATTGTATTCTCTGTGTTTCATGGACCTGAGATGCATTGAACCTACTAAACCTACTAAAACGTTCAATTTAAGAATAGGAAACACTTCAAAAATGATGTTTTTATGTGACAGCACTACCTAACTAACAGTTCAGCCTCCATTTTGCTATTCATAGTATTCTATTACATCACCACGGCCATCTTGGCTAGCTCACCGCAGAGCCATATATAGACAGTTTGGCTATTTTCAGAGACAGCCATGTTTGCTCCACAGTCCCGCTCCATGACCGTTGCTAAGTAATTGGTGATTCTTTGCCTGTTGATGCTCAGAAGGTATGGCAATGTTATTGAGCACACTGTTGTATATTTGCAGCCAACGCTGCTTAGTAGAAAGGCAGCAACATGGTGTCCGTGGTGAAACATGACCAAACTCTTTATACGGCATTTTATTTGTGCTTTATGGCAATGCATCAGCTTTGCAGCATACAGGTTCATGGCAATACTGAATGGGCCATGGTTTTCCTGAAGTGCGAGTATTAGGATGTATTTGGACGGTGGGTTTAGCATTACAACTGTGAGGTTAAGTTGGTCTTTTTAATTGGTACAGTGCACGTCAAGTCTGTCTCTTTGAGGCTTTAGTTTTGGGACACAGAGCTAAAGTTGGTCTTTGTAAGGCCTGTGTATTAGGACTGACAAGGAAAGTTGATAAGTCTAATCCTTTGCTTCATAACAGCAACGTTAGCCAACTCTTAACTGGATTTATATCATATCAGCAATTTATCTGCAATATATCTACAAAATGAGATGTATTTAACGGTTCAGATGAGTAGAGTTTATGTTTATATAATATATAAACTCAGGTGATGGACAGTTTTCAACTCCTTACTCTGTGTTATTCTCGCTCGCTGGGTGTCTGACAGAAAAAACGTCTTACAGTACACACACCGTGGTGAGAGCATCACTGTCTTACATCATGCACACACAGTGGAATCAGAGCATAATGGTCTTACATCACATTAGTCCTCAGAGACTAGAAACAAGGTCAACTGAAACACAAACCCTTACGTAGCCCAACTGCTAACCTTATCCTGAATGCTACTGAACTAAACTGTACAGGTTTACCCAGCTAGCTGACCCCTGACCCTTTAACTCAGTAATGATAACTACATTCCCTATCTGTGCAACTTGAGTTCTCCATCTGTGAGTGATTTCAAAACAAGTGAAAAAATTGCGATCATTTCACTTGTTTCAAAATAAAAGGTGAGGCCAGATAATATGTGATTCTCTAACCTTAAAGGGTAATTCCGGGATTTTTAAACCTGGGCCCTATGTTTACATATTTTGGGGTCTAAATGACCAATAGGTTCTGGTTTCTGGTTAAACAAAGGTCTATCTCTGTAGGGATCCTTTCTATAATGTTGTCAGACACTTCCAATAACAATCTGAGCCCGCCAGTGGCAAAATCAAGCACTTGTAGTGGACGTACTTTGATCGGGCGCAGCTGCCCCAAAGGATTAGGTTGCAGCCATTGTAGCTTGTCTCGCTGCTGCCGGCTGAGGCGATCTACTGGACCAATTCAGAAACTTTTTGTACCTATTAGTCATTTAGACCCCAAAATATGTAAAAATAGGGCCCAGGTTTAAAAATACCGGAATTACCCTTAAACTAAATGTTAAAAATCAGCTACTGAACTGTACAGACAGGCATTACATTTTCAGTTCAGTTAGTCATTTTGATTATTAAATAACAGAGTGATGCACAATGGATGCAAATAATACTATCATAGTTTAACCTGGAAAAGCGTTTTCTACGGCTTTGCCATGAACCCGGCAGTCCCATTTTCAGTTACTTCAGGACTTTGCAATTTTGTGATCACACATTTAAAAAAAAAATCAAATTCCCCCGAGAAATATTTCAAAGGCTTGTGGTTTTGAATTATTCCCAAACATTTGCTGCATAAAAAATGGCAAGGAAGACAATGTTCATGAATTGCCGTGTACAATGAGCAGAGCAGTGTAGAATGATAAATTGATTTGAAATATCTTGAAATAAGTTTGATTTGAAGCTCTGCCTATAGTGCCAGTTGTTATTGTGAATGCCAATATCACTATTGTTGATGCTAGAAATATTTTTTACAGTTTCTATCAATAACTCAGAAAATCTCAACATTGAGAATTTATTCAGCATTGAAACCCTTCTCTGGTTTCACTCAGTCCATTCTCCCCAACAACTAGTCAACCAGTCAACCAGTTACATGTTCCTGAATCCCCAGCTAGAACTACCTATCTAACAGTTGCAACACTGAAATCACTGCAAACTCCAATCAAGCTCCAATCGCTCCCAGTGCTACCTAATAAAATGATAGCATTGAATCCAACTCAAAACCCTCAAGCAAGTGCTCTGTACAGGCAGTCCCATATGTTAGTCCCATCAGTCCTATATCCCTGCTACTGTCAGTCCAACCAGTTCTGTTACTGCACAAATGCCTGCCAAATGACACCTGAACCTCTCCGTTTGCAACAGTAAACCTCAAATCCTGGGGTCATTGCTTGATCACAAACACTGTTATTTGAATACAAACACTTGCTGTGGGCGAACCAATGGCTATGATGACACGATGGAAGACAATAAGCAGCAGCTAATTTGAGATAAAATGTCAGTAAGTTATTGAATGCTGGATGTCAGGATTAAATAAAATCGGCATGTTTTAAGCCCCAGAACTGCACACCAACGATTTGTCTATTCAAGCAACAGTCCAGAAGTGCTACACTCACTCAACAACAGCCCACTGGCTTCCCTCCTCCTCTCGCTGTCCATTTTAACCAATTAGTGAGTCATTATGATTATCACACACAGACATGTTGTCTATCTATCTTTGATTATGAAAGTCACGCACTGACAGACAGGCAATTACTGTCATTTTCCTCAAAACAGTGATTAACATGTTCATTACAATTGAATTACTATACATCCGTCATGATTGATATATTGTATCATTCATTATCTCAGGTATTATCAGCTCTAGTTTGGGTCCACATCACATCCCTCGGTCCTTCCCTTGTCTCCGCTTTCTTCATCCCTCCATCCTACCTATCCCACCTGCTACAGTAAGGTTGAAACAAAGATCAAAGGAGAGCAACAGAAAAGAGAATAAAATAGTAGTCATTCTTACCCCTTGAGATTTCCTTTGCAGAGCCTTCGGTCGTCAGCCTGAATCCACAGGGAGTCAGCCTAAACCAAGCACCGGGCCAACAAAACCTCCACCCGTCTCTCACCAACCCCCACCTGCCTCTCCCTGAGGCCTTATAAGGAGAGAGAGCTGCCTATATATAACCAGGATCCTTCAAGACTCAGGGCTGCGAGGACCAGAGGCTTTGATTAAAAGGGTTTGGCCAATACGGTTTCCAGTGGCAGCCATGTTAGCTCCACAGCTGTTGCTAAGTAACTGGGGATGCTATGCCAGCTGATCTTGAGGATGTTGGGGATGCCACTGGTGACGCTATGGAGGACATTGCTATATATTTACCGCAAAGGGAAGTGGCAGCAATACAGTACCATCTCTCTAGAACCAAATTATCATCAGCTCTGGTGAGGGGCAGCCTGGACAGGTTTCAACACAACTGGTCACTTCAATTCAACTGTCATCCTCCATGCTTTATTTTAAACAGTATTTCAGCGAGAGAAGGGCCTAGATACAGAGTAAGCTACTTCAAGACTCTCAGGCCCTGATTCCAACATTTCACTGGCATTATTCTAACATATTTGTACAAAAAGCACGATTAACACATACATTTAAAACCCTAGCTGCAAATTAGATAGTACTGAGGTCTCTCTCAGTCATTCCTTCT
>OOFE01049997.1:21673-35888 GCA_900323365.1 Monocentris japonica
ACCATCTCTCTAGAACCAAATTATCATCAGCTCTGGTGAGGGGCAGCCTGGACAGGTTTCAACACAACTGGTCACTTCAATTCAACTGTCATCCTCCATGCTTTATTTTAAACAGTATTTCAGCGAGAGAAGGGCCTAGATACAGAGTAAGCTACTTCAAGCCCTCACTCTCAGGCCCTTTCACTGGCATTATTCTAACATATTTGTACAAAAAGCACGATTAACACATACATTTAAAACCCTAGCTGCAAATTAGATAGTACTGAGGTCTCTCTCAGTCATTCCTTCTGCAGTCCTGAACATCTTGAGACGCTGTGCTGCATGCTGAACTTTGGCCAGGGCCTATTTATAAAACTATAGCTACAGTTACAGCTGGTACTATTCCTGACGCAGCGGAGGAGCTGTGAGACACATTTCACATCCGAGCAAAGACTAAATCATGTGATGGGACAAGATGGAGGTGCATATGGGAGAGAAAAAGAGGGGGGGGGATACCATCGCGCTCATCCGGGGTCATCATTCTGTAAACTGTGTTAGGCCCAGGTAACTAAGTAGAACTACTCCAATAGTTCTACCTAGTTACCCGGACTTGTAGCAGTGGTCTGCACTCAAATACATCTATCTTTTACTATCTTTTATTGAAGACAGTGCAGGAGAGGACCAAGGACACAGATGTTTCAGTCCTAGGCCTTCATCAGTGTGTTAGTGTGTCGAGGCTGATCATGATACACTGATGAAGGCCTAGGACCGAAACATCTGTGTCCTTGGTCCTCTCCTGCACTGTCTTCAATAAAAGATACTAGACTTAATAATTTCATTAAAATGGCTGAGGTGCATAAAGATGGTTGCCCCCCTGGTTCATTATTTGTCCAACAATGCAAACAGTCGAGCTTTCGTCTTGCCAGTCAAGAAACCACCAGAGAACCAGGGTGCAAGACTACCATCTTACTGCACCAGGTCCATCAATTAAATCCTTGGACAGGCAGGGAAAATATGGGCAGGGGATGTGAATGAGGAGTAAGTGGATCATCTGACTTGCATTGCATGTCAGATGAGGCCACAGTCCCAGGAGAACAGCACATACTTCTCATTTGCTCATTTGGTGCACAAGTAGGGGGTGGAGGGGCTGCCAGAAGGGGGTATTTTTGCAATTAAGTGGAACACCATTTTTCTACAAAGCTAGTAGGATTTACTTTGAGCAATGTGTTTTTTATCAGAGCCAGCATCACCAGCAACAGCTCTAGGTGACTGATACAGATAGACATGTTATCTAGAATGCAGCTTTCTACAAGCCACAAAACTCTTTAATATGAGAGCGGAGTCTTATTAGGTTTCACAAGCTCCCATCTCTAACATTTAGGCTGGGACCATGTATTGCTTTTGGATTTTGGACAGTTTTGAATTTGTGAGCAATGCTATGCTGTGCCAATGACATTTACTTGAATGTATGCTGCTAATCTATAGCAACATTATACATTATTACAAATCCCTACATGCCCTTGCTCCCCAGTACCTATCAGACTTCCTCCATGCTACACCCCTTCCCGAAATCTCTGTTCCTCTGATACGGGACTGCTCACCACCCCCCACACCAGGTTGCGGACTCTCGGGGACAGAGCCTTCAGCGTGACTGCCCCCACCCTCTGGAACTCACTCCCTGTGGAGATCCGCAATGCTGGGTCCATTGAAGTGTTTAAACAGCGGCTGAAGACCTTCCTCTTCAGCCAGGCCTTTGGACCCAGCTGCTGAACTGTGGCCCTGTCCTTTTTTGTCCTTTTGTCATTTGTTTATCTTATTGTCTTCCTACCTTTTAGCCTAGTTGTTATTTTCCTCATTTTATCTAGTTCTTCTCTTTTCTATTGTTAAGTGCCTTGGGTACCATTAAATTAAAGTTATTATTATTATTATTATTATTATTATTATTATTATATATGTAATTGGTATTTTCTAAATATCTAACTAAAACTAGAAATGAGAGGATTATATTACAATGGAATCATTCAGGAATTTTGACAAAAAGCCTGATTTTCAAATTGACACAGGAAACATGTGGCTTGTTCAGATTTACTGTACTGCTCTGTACTATTATATTCTCTGTTCTCTCTCTTTCTCTGTGCATGTGTGTGTTTGTGTGTGTGTATGTGTGTGTTGAGAAAACAGAACTGAGAGCAGTGTAGACATTGTGGTTATAAGGAGCCCTCTGTTGGTCATGCAGGTAGTAATTGTGTGACCACAGCCCAGTGATAATTTTGGTACATTACCTTGGGTGTGGTCAGCAGTTGGTAAGCTAGCAGGAAGGGCAATAATCAGGCAGTAAACGGGCAGAAAGCTGAAAGAGAAAGCAATATCTCTGCCAAAGATGTAACAATTTGTTGGAAATTGGAGACAGGTGTGAGTTGTGTGGTTCAAACTGTTTCTTCCAGTTAGATTTCCATTTTGAACATTTTGGCTATGATTTACCATTTTTCATTATATTTCTTGGAACAAGATTAATTATTCTGCCAAGATAGTTAATTTCATGCTTTGGTTTCAATGAGTCATGGATTTAAACAAGCACTCATGGTCATTTTATGCATTTAATTAGTCAAGGCCTGTCTGATTAAATTGTGAAACATACAGAGCACATTGCAAGGTGATATAAATGATTGAACATCTGCTGTAAATTCAAATATAGAAACACATGGTAGACGTGCCACTTGGTATGTGACCATTTATACAATGGATGCTAGTTAAAATTCATCCATCACTGGCACTGCTGCAAATGAGAAAACCCCAAATCTTTTGGAATTTTGTTCACTGTGAACACTAAGTAAGTAGTAAACTTGCATTTTGACCTTGACTGTCCCTTTCCATTATTTTGAAAGATCGTTGATCCTGGTTTTCGTAAAGCATTGTTTAGGTCACTAGATTTGTGATAGCTCTACTGAACTTAGCACATAGGATAGCAGCATACAACAGCCACAGCCAACACTGCACCAGTGCCAATTAAGGGTAGGGAGCTGTAGAAGAAGTGATGCATAGGGTAACTTTAGGGTAACTCTGTTGGCCATTTATGCAATGCATGACCAAAAATATTATGAGCATAGTCAAGCTGTTCAAGTTGCTCCTTTCAGAAATTACTGCAAAAACATGGCAGAAAATCCAGCAAACCATTTATGACAAAAATATAGCTTTGGAAGTCTGGCACCTTGTTAATACATATTTAAGAAGTAAGTCATGCTCCCCTGACATCACAGACTGCTTCAAACTTTCTGATCACAGCTTCCAAATTTCACAGTCTGCTGTTTCTTTGACATTGAAGCTGTTGACTGACTCTGATGATGTTGCTAGACACTTTCATTCATAAAGGTATTTTCTCTAAAAAAAAACTGACGAAAGAACTGCTTCTCTGCACATGTATTATTCTTAGCATTATGCTAATAAAAGCAATATTTCAACACATGGCTCTGGAAATTGTTAATTACAGTTATAAATGAAATGTAGACATTGTGGTTATGAAATGAAAGAAAATCTTCATCCATCAATAGTCATTATAAGGTTATCATCAAATCATAATATGACTGTAGATTGTATTTGAAAGTCTTGCGGCTTTCCTGTCAGCAAGCCTAACAAAACCCATTTGGCCAATCAAAAGATGCAGTTTCGTTTATTTCGTTTATTCCGGATTTTTTCTTTTTTTTCCCGGAAAAGAAACCGAGTCAACCACCCAAGTACGTCACATGATGACGCATGACCTCTACAGCGCCAACGATTGGCTGAAAAGACAGACAGGTAGGGAAGCACAGCTCAGATGAGAAATAAAGTGTTAAATCAGTCATCGCTTGAGTCACCGGACAGTACAGATCAGTTGGGGAGGTAAAACTAAATGCAAACAAGTTATCTAAGTCGAAAGAGTAAAAGGTTGGACCTGTGCACTACAACCTACGGCAGTTGGGCGAACCACTACGAGTCTTTGTTTTGGTAGCCTCAGCAAGAGGTGAGGCGTATTTTAAACGTTACATTCGTTTAACTTTAACGATAACATTTTAACGGTTAAATACTTAGTAGAGCAAGCTCTGCGGTTTGCTAATAAAGTTGGCTTTACGTGACAGGGCAATGGTAAGTTTAAAATACATTGTAACACCAAACTATTACGTTTCGAGCTAATGTTATCAACATGTTAACAAACTTAGCTAAGTAAATGTACTTAGTATTAAGCGTGAGGTTTGCTTAACGGCAACGTTAAACTGTTTCTTGTGCTACCGTTGGCTTCAATGTGAATGTGGCCACCTCATGTTTGTGTCATGTTTTCTTACTCTCCCGGTTCCATAAAACTTAAAATTTGATAGTCATTCCCAATGATTTAATCGTGGGCATTGAATAATAGTCCCCATCGTTTATTTTGGTTTTCGAAATACGTTGATTATTTTATACGTTTTGATTATCTTGATTTCAAATGGCCCTACAGAGTATAGAGGCGCAGCATATAAGATAGCATAAGCCTCAGTTGCAAAATATCTGGGTTTTGTTTATTGCAACAGTGCCAGTGTGGTGCAGCTGTAAAGGAAGTAATACGCTGGGTTAACATACAGCAGTGCAGTGCTGCAAAATTGCAACAGAATTGACATTTGTTGCCAACGAAAAGCTGAGTGGTTGTTTTGACATAGTGGCTGACTTTGTTGCTTGTCACCTTGCCCATCTGCAGTGTCCAACAGTTGCTTGGTGTATTGCCAGAAACAGCAAATTGGACATGGGAGTATGAGAGCTCCAGCCTGCACTGTGATAGTAAACTGCACAGCTGACAATCACCACTATCAATTTCACACTGCCACTTGGCCATGTATAAAAATGAATCGTTAACATAGTAGTGTTTTGTCATGAAACTTGTCATGTACTTATTCTCTAGTACTCTATGACTGATGCAATTTAGGGTTCAGTCTGACCTAGCTAACTTGTGCATGCTTGTAAGATTGTGAGATTACTGGGGTGACATTATGTTGATTGATTTCTTTATAAAGTTGTCAAGTGATTGCCTTCATCACCACTCACTTCCGAGTTAAATCCACTCATCCCACTCAACTACTTCCTTTTTATTGTTTTATATCACTAACACTGTGTGTGTTTGTATGTCTCTCTGTGTATCTTGCTTGTTTTTGCACTGAACCGGAGTCTAACATGTATAGTTTTTGTAATGCCTCTCTCTTTCTGTCTCTGTCTGTATATTATGTGTTCATGTTTTGACCTTTGCATTCATTATTGATTCCTTACCAGTGTTCTGTTGGTGTTACATTAACTTTAGGTCATTCCAATGTTTAATGTTTGGTAAGCTGCTCTGGATCAGAGCATCTACTCAATTCCTAAAACATAATATCTAAATCTAGGTTAGACATGAGACTCTTCTGTCCTGTCCTGCTCTGCCTTGGAGCTGCCCTGGTCTCCTCTGCCTTTGTGGTGTCACATCCGTAAGTTATGCAATATAATATATGGATAGATAGGCTGGCTGATGGTCTGCCATCTCCATAAATTCAGCCCACCAAACAACTCTGACTTGTTAGCCTATCTACAGTTGTGGTCAAAAGTTCACATACACTTGTAAAGAATATGTATGTCATGGCAGTCTTGAGTTTCCAATGATTTCTACAACTCTTATTTTTCTGTGATGGAATGATTAGAGCACATACTTCAGATCAGGAAGAAAATGCAAGCTATCACCTGCTGCTGAGAGACAATTGGTCAGGATGGTCAAGAGTCAACCAAGAACCATCAAAAAGGTCTGCAATGAATTAGAAGCTGCTGGAACACAGGTGTCAGTGTCCACAGTCAAGCGTGTTTTACATCACCATGGGCTGAGAGGCTGCCGTGCAAGAAGGAAGCCCTTGCTCCAGAAGCAGCACCTTAAGGCTTGACTGAAGTTTGCTGCTGATCACATGGACAAACAAAAGGCCTTCTGGAGGAAAGTTCTGTGGTCAGATGAAACAAAAAATGAGTTATTTGGCCACAATGACCAGAAATATGTTTGGAGGAGAGAAGGTGAGACCTTTAAGCCCAAGAACACTATACCTACCGTCAAGCATGGTGGTGGTAGTATTATGCTCGGGGCCAAGGGACATGTGACTAAATATTAGCATTGCTGTATGTATATTTTTGATCCAGCAGATTTTGTCATATTTCCAGAAGACCTATAATAAATTCATGAAAGAACCAAAAAGTGTGACAAAGAAGTATGTGCTCCAATCATTCCATCACAGAAAAATAAGAGTTGTAGAAATCATTGGAAACTCAAGACTGTCATGATATACATGTTCTTGACAAGTGTATGTAAATGTTTGACCACAACTGTATCTATCTGTGTCTGTTCATCTAACATATAGGTATAACCTGTATCATTGTCATTTTGTGTGTGCGCGTGTGCGTGCTCCAGACAAATGTGGACCAAACTTATCCTGACCCACCATTGGCCGAACACCTTTTGTGCTGTGAGTTTCATCCTGCTCTTTGTATATTTGTGGTTTTTTTTGTTTTTTGTTTTTTGTTTTTTTTTTTTACATTTAGCCCTATAAAGAGACTTAATTTGACTTAAATAAAGGATACATAAATATATATATATATAATTCACCTGTTTACTCATGTATAACTGTCACATAATTTAGGTCCCTGTATCAAAAGCTATCAAATGTTTGCCAGAAAAAAATAAAGCCAAGAGTGTGGCAACAGTGTTTCAACTGATGGTACCATACTGCAGTTACATGTGACAAGTATCTACACTGTCAGCAGTCTGGTTGATTTGTCAGCTTTAGAATCCCAAGAGCTCTGTCAGTCAGTATGCAACAGTAAAGTGTTTTTCTAATATTCTATATTCTTAGCCCAGCCTTAACCTCATGCCTAGACAGTTGGCCCCTGTCTAGTTTAGTCCCTTTTCAGGGCAAAGTCAAGTCTAACCTGCCCCCTAAGCAGGACTAGATAACTCTAGGTTAAAGTGAGTAATGACTCACTTGAGTATCCCCGGCTAGGGTTATTGCCCGCAAACATTGCCTCGAAATGTCACCTATGTATCGCTGTTCACATTTAGGCCTGAAACATCAAGTGATGTCTACCAAGTCATGAGACTGTCTGCGTGTCAGCAGTCTGGGTTTGATTAGGCAACATTCTATTCATGGTCACATGACTGTTTCAGCTGTTCCATAAGTCAAGACACATTACACAGATTTTTTTTTCAGGATTTCATGGTTTTAGATCACACAACTCTGATTCCTGATTTCCTCCTTTTTCAACATTATTTTTCTGCTTTATATGTTGTCCTGAGAACATCCGTGGTTAAGGCCTTCAGTGTCAATACCACATTCTAACTAATTTTTGGAAGACATTAAGTGCTTCTAGAAACATACCATTATTTTTACTACTTTTACAACACTTTCTAACGCTTTTGTATACAGATAATGCCAAGGTTATCACTCTTGGCTAAATTCCACAACAAACATTTACATTACAGTAAATAGGATATCAAGTATGCATGAAGAGGACTCAACTGTGGAGCAGGGATGTAGATTCTCAACCACAAATGCCATAGTTCACCTTACTCTCTCTCTGCAGGTTCCCCTTTCCAGTTATTAGTTTGTTGTTTAGGAGGATGTGGAGGCAGAATATGAAGTTTTGGTGGTTGGCTATGTAAATAAAATATGATAGAATGTATTCTTTTGATATTATTGTAAATTTACTTGCATGCAATGGCATGGTATTTTTCACTGTTAGTAAGGAGAACTGGTTGATGAATCAACTTTATTTGGCACTAACACATGCAGTGAATTTGTTTCTTTGCATATCTCTGACTAGATATACACACACACACACGCACTTTTCCAAGTCAGAGGACAGTGCAGGTGTCAGCTATTGGACAGTGTGCTTAGAGCAGTAGGGGTTAAGTACCTTGCTCAAGGGCACTTTGGCAGTGTTGGAGGGCACTGTAGCCTTGCTCAAGGGCACTTCGGCAGTGTTGGAGGGCACTGTAGCTGTGGCATGAGTCATTTTTTTAATCACCAGCTCACAGCTGGAATGCACCCTCCTGGTGGTGCGGGGGATTGAACCAGCGACCCTCCGGTGGGTGGTCGGTCTCTCTAACCGCTAGGCCAACCTGCTGCCCCATTCCTTTTTTCCCTTTTTTTTTCTTTTAGACCTACTGAAAAAGCTTTCTGGGTCATTGTTGGAAATGCAACCACAACATGCTGCAACACTGCAGTGTCTCATATTAACACTGAGGCAAAAGATTCATCAGCTTTGGGTGCTGCCTTGCAGGAAATCGCCTGTCTGCGGGTATTATGCTCAGGCTTGCCTCTATCTTGTTTTCTGAAAGAAGTACGCAGCAAACGACATCATCATCACTTGCTGCATGGCAGAACTGATAATGCCACTCAAAACAAGATCCTGGTGCTACATTATGCGTCTCAAAGCCGCTGTATTATGGATTTAAATTGGTTGTAGGTATCAGACAGAATCAAAAGTCACATTTAGTATATAGTCTTAGGGTTCTAAGAGATTTGGACCAGTTCTCGGTTCTCAACCCCAGTGACTGGTTAGAAAATGTTTGTTAGCTATCTGAAATACAAACACAACAAAGACTGTTACAGCTAAAACATGTTTGTGTTTGGTTTCCAATATTAAAGCTTTGATAATTATTCTCCAACAGTACCTGAATTATTTCGTTCTTTCTTTTTGATTCATTTACCTTGGAGGAGTCGGCAGGTTGTGCTTTTTTGCCCTTTATCCTATGATGGAACACTGTCACCCCAATATCAGTGAATAATATTTGTGTTGTTTGTGTGTTAAGATGGAATAAAAATCTTTGTGTTGCAGGTGGAACACTGTCATCCCAACATTAGCTACTGGACACTACACGGACTCTGGTAAGACTGACTGTCTGTGGTTGTTAACCAGGTCAGGGCGTGGTCTGAGTCCCATCAGCATGACCAAAGTCCCTCTTGGATATAATGGCTTTCATACAATGGTTAACAGCATTGCTTGGCTGTAACTACTTGTTCCATAATGTTATAGTACTCAGAAATCCTGTATGGGTTAGTCTGTCTCTCTCTCTGTCTGTCTATCTAACTGAGAATGTGTCTTTTTTTTCCAGGCCTGATAAAGGCATTGATTGTAATTCATCATGGTCTTTCAACTCGTCTCTAATAGAGGTATGACACTGCGCGTGCGTGTGTGCATGTGTAATTCATAGGGGCCATTCATTTCCTCTCACGCTGCTCTGTGTTGTGATCTAAACCTTGTACAACACCAGACAAAGCCAAGAGAGGCAGATACATTTAGACAGAAATATAATTTGGGCAGGTAAATTCATGAGTCTAGCCTCCTTTTCTCCAGTTTTGGCAAATTACCTGGTCCATATTGCAGAACCATTTCAGATACAACAGATGCATGTGTGTGTGTTTTTCCAGGACCTGCTTCCAGACATGGAGAAGAGTTGGCCTGACCTGCTCAAACCTTTGTCTTCAGGATTCTGGTATTGTATTTATCCATCCATCCATCCATCCACCTATATGCCTGTCTGTCAGTCTATCTGTCTGACCACCTTTTTTTTTAATTTGATCATATGAATGGGTTTTTCTGCGGCAGCAGCAACATACAACTGTCTGTCTGTGTGCTACTCTACTGTACGATACCATATACTGTACATTATAGCATGTGTAGCCTCTCATGATATTTTAGAACTCACTACTCACTTCTTTGTCTGTTTGAACAGGAAATACGAGTGGCATAAACACGGTACTTGTGCAGCCAAAGCAGCTTCTCTAAACAGCCAGCATAAATACTTCAGCAAGGCACTGGAACTATACCATAAAGTGGATTTGGATAGGTACTAAACATATACAGACATACAGAAAGTTCTCTAGTTCTTAGCATTGTCTTGATGTCTCGTATACATGTTCGGTCACCTTATTGGAAGTCACTCTAGATAAGTGCATCAGCTAAATGGCTTAAATGTAAATCTTGTTTGTTATTGTAGCGTCCTGAAGAAGTTCAACATCATCCCGTCAGAAAAATACTACTCAGTAGGTCTATTCTCTTTTGTTATGTCTTATAGTAATGATATAATAAAATCACAAATATTAGTATTATATGTTGTTTTATTGTGCTGTACTGTTCTATTGTAAGTATTTTGTTATACAACTCAGTAAGTTGCGTTATATTTTATATTCCTTCTATTACAATAAAATAATTGTGTGTGTGTGTCTCTCTAGCTTTCAGACATTGAAGCAGTCATAGAGAACTTCTACGGGGTCAAACCTAAGATCCAATGTGTCCATCCATCAAAGGTAGGCACATGCACATACAGACACAGATTTAGTGTGTCTATCCAGCAAAGGTAGTGTAATGCTTGCTCTGTATCATCAAGTAGCATTGTGCTAGTACTTCGTGCTTGGTATCTGTGGTCTTCACTAAAAACGTTCTTTAGCTTGGTATTGGCCAGTATTCATATACCAGTAGGTGTTATATGGTGACCTTGGTGTCATGAGCAATGCAAGTTCAGTCAGGAAACTCAATGAGACTGCAGTCTATTGGGCCGCCAAGCAGAATATTCACCAATCACACACACTCTCCATGATGGGGTGCAAACCATGCTGGTACTCACCCAGCCTGTTGCTCACTCTGTGCAATCTATTCTGGTGACACTATGAGAAAGTTGCTGCTTTTGCTAGTCCACTTCTACCCTAGAAGCCACCTGCTTAGATCTGCTTTTATGAACTGAGAGGGGACTGTGTTCTTCCTGAGTGGTAGCTCATGTTCACTGTGCACAGGGAATATATAACAACCAATCCATTCACTGCAATTCACTTCAGTGTCATCTTAGCAAAATAAATCAATTCCAATATGAACTTAATATCTTAAAACTACTCTGAACAGACTCCACACCTTTATAATTCCAGGTTCACAGAATGTTGATCCAATACTATTTACGTGTTTGTTTGAGTATTTTGCTTGGTTTTGTTCTTCGGGGTAATGAAGTGCATGTTTTGGATCAGGTGTCTGTCTGATTCTAATATTCTTTTTGTTAATGTATTTGTCATATTTAACAGGGCGGTGGTGTCCAGATTTTAGGTCAGATTGAGATCTGCTTCAATTCTGACTTCACTCTCCTCGACTGTGAGAGACATATTACCATGGAAACCATTGCTAGGAGAGACCAGGCCACTCCCATGGGTGTTGACAAGGCATCTGAGTTCATTGTGTGTGACCATGATGCGCCTGTTTACTATCCAGCTCTGCCTTGATACACACAGGCATACAACAACAGCCCTGCTTTTATAAACACGTACACAGACACACACATACCTTACCTCCCAGCCAATGACTCAGCTCTCACACAGACACCGACACAAATGCCAACCAGGCTTCATACTGGTCCTGTTTTTATAGGATTATTGGATATGCTGGTTGCCAACATCTATGCTGTCTTTTTAACTTAATCTCTGTTCCTCTCAACCTTGGTGATGTACAGCATAGCCTTAATAATAACTATGTAATCAATAGAATCAACCATTATGTATTCAATACAATTTAAACACTTTTTAACTTAATGGAAATTCTGGCAGTGGCAGGTACTGGGAAAACACACCTTGGATGGAATTTAACTTTTTATGACCTATAAAAACCAGGACACACACACACTCCACTACTGCTTAGTACTTTCATTATAAGCTTCATGGTGGGCTCATAAGACATCATGTCAAAAATTATCCCAAAATGGTAATGCACATGCTAAAGTACTGTATTACATTACAGCTGACCAGGTAGTGTCAGACAGATGCATCTCACAGTGCACATTATGCTGTTTTTGTTTTTCAGGGATGTAGCAAATGTTGGGGACATAAACACTATTTAATCACACAAATACAATGGGTTTTACTTGTGTGTATGATGACTTGTTTCTATTGGTGTTTTTGTTGTGGCTGATTTTTGCACATGGATTTAATGAAAGAATAAATGATCAATTTAACAATAATTTTACTAAGAGCTTCTTTGAATGAATGCTGTTTTGTCACTTGTTCCAACCATACCAGTTATGCATCTGAACTGCTCCGTATCTTTATAGAGTAAAATTAATAAAAATGTGTACTTGTCTAACATCCTTAAATGCTTTTTAAATTTAATAAACCACCCAATGTCTACTCAATGTGCCTTCTAGTCTTCGTATGGAAAGTGAATTCAGCCTAGTCCTCACTTTCAGGTCCTGGTGAATAAACATTGCAGGGCCGTCACAGTGAAATTCTTGCGAGTGCGTTTTTATAGTAAGTCTTAGTTTCTCTTTCTAACAGGTTGATATTCTGATTCACATCTATGTATTTTTGGCATTTTGCTAGTTTATGGTTTGGCTTGGGCCCACCATTATGAAACTTTCTAAGCATGGGAAAACGATGAGCTCCTCCCCTGTTAGACTGTGAGCTTCTGGATACTTGTTATTGTTGAATGTCATCAGCTCAATTAAATTTAAATGCTTTTGGCTCACTGAGAGTAAGGGTGACCTGTTTGACACGGGCAGATAAAGGTTAGTCTACATAAAGGTGCAATAAAACAGATTAAAAGCAAATGAAACATGATAATACACTGCAGTATTCCATCCAGTAAAGCACAAATGTTGTAAAATAGTGTCTGTCTATCCCTGTATTTAACACAGGATTCTCTCTGTGTGGCTTTCTGCCTATCTGTCTATTATCTGTCTACTCAGGGTGTATGAATGTGAATGTTATGATCTCTGTATAGAGCCCTAATCCTACCAGGATAATCCTGAAGCTCTTCCCACACCACACAACAGCAGACCTACTAAAAATGTTTGATTACATTTTCTTTACTAGCGAAATGCATTTAAATTATTCTTTTCAGACTTAATCAGTCGCAGAATACATTTAAAATATGAGTCAAATATATTTTAAGTCCAAATAATTGTAAATACATAAAAACAACACTGAGTGCTTGGTTTAACGATGTGTCAAGGTCAGTTTGGAGGCGTCTGTTTCAATGAAGTATTTGAAGCCGTATTCAAATATACTAAAGCCCAGGTCAGCCACGGACACCTGACCCAGGAAGAATACCATATCTACATCCAACAAATGTCTCTCTGCCCCCTTCTCTCTCTCTCTTTTTCTCTCTCTGTCTCTCCCACTCCCCTCTCTCTCTCTGGTTATGTAACACTGCAGTTCCGCAAAGCTGCTGATGTGACAGATCCAGGTACATACACACTCACACAGTAATCAACCAGATCCCTCTGTACTCTGTGTGATTGCTGTCCTCGATTCTACTCTTATTCTATTGATTTTTCCATTGATTGCCGTCCTGCATTTCATTATTGTTCTATTGAATTCCAATGCGCTTTCGCTGAGGCTGAGCCGCAATCATTTTCACAGATTTCTACTGTTCTCCTCCACTCTGTTCTGTTAGACTCTATTCTACTCTATTCCATTTTGTCAGCATGCCTGCCTGCCTGTGTGTGTGTGTGTGTGTGTCATTGGATGTCATGTAAGAGAGAGAGAGGATTCGGAGAGCGGTAGAGAAAGGGAGAGAGACAGGGAGAAAGGTAGCTGTGTCAGACCATGTGACCTGGCCAGCTGTTGCTGTTTGCCGGTGGGAAGAAGGGAGAGGGAGGGATGGATAGAGGAGGGAGGCAAGGGGGTGAGGGGGAGGAACAGGGAGAGAATGAGGGAGGGAGCGGTCAGAGCTCTTTGGCACACAATGTGACTGGTGACAATCCCTTGTTCTGCAGAGAGAGAGAGAGAGAGGCAGTGGGGGATGAACACACACAGACATAGAGAGAGAGACAGGGAGAGAGAAGCAGAGGGAGCTCACACACACCTCTGTCTGTCCTGATTCAGCAGAACAGATTTATTCTCCCCGCAGCCACACGTTGCCAACCTGCCGCAAATAGGAGACAATCCCAAAGCGGAGGACCGTCTCTGTCTGTCTGCATGTCTGTCAGCCTGTGTGTCTATCTGCCTGTCTGTCTGTGTAGGTATAACTCTAGCGCTGTCTTCCACTGCGGTTGACACCAAAGAGGAAGACACCATGGATGAAAACCAATAGAGAGACGAAGAGCTAACGTGGATTATGGGAAAACTAACAAGCTGCATGCCGGCTGCCTTGTGGATGAGCCAATGGAGGAACTGAGAGACAAATAGAAATCAATAGACAAATAGAAGCTCACTCTCCCTGTGTCTCTACCTTAGGACCCCCCCCCCCC
>OOFE01049998.1:0-10372 GCA_900323365.1 Monocentris japonica
CGCTTCACCCTCTACAACATTGTCCTGGGCCTCGAGGCCTTCTCCTCTGGCAGGCACTACTGGGAGGTGGAGGTGGGCTCCAAGACCGCCTGGGGTCTGGGCGTGGCCACTCTCTCTGTCAACAGGAAGGAGGAAATCAGCCTCTGCCCAGATGACGGTTTCTGGACCCTGGTGCTGAGGGACAACGGCGACGGCACCAGCGAGTATGAAGCATGCACTGACACAGAGGAGAGCTTGTTATATCCCCTACGACCCCCCAGGAGGGTGGGGGTCTATCTGGACTACGGCATCGGCGAAGTGGCGTTTTACGACGCCGGAGACATGAGCCACCTGTTCACCTTCTGTGATGCAGAATTCAAAGAGCCCGTGTTCCCTTACTTCAATCCCTGGCCGATTATCAACGGACGCAACCGCGAGCCCCTCACCATAGTGACACCGCTGTGATGACACTTCCTGACATCAGCAGTTTCAGAAATACACTGAACCAGTTTTACCAGCTAATAAACAGTGCAGCTAGCCCCTTAGTACATGACACCACTGTCATGAAAGTGTTGCCGTGCTAATGGCACGGTGGTGGTGATTTAACCAAGAACCACGCTTGAGAAATGTTCCTGTAAAACTGGAAACGAGAACATAAAACTACAAAAGGACAAGACAATGGACGTCCTGATGTTTTGTACTGGGTGGGCAATTCATTAGAAAAGCCCTCAATTATTAGTTGGTAACAAATTGCCAAAGACTTAACAGTCACTCTAATCATTACATGTGTTTCATTTTCTATTTTCTATTTTTTTGTGATATTAGTATCTAACCATACAACAACCTATTTTACTGGGTTTATATCTTGTACTGATGTTCTAATGACATTGTAACAACAATCATATAGGTCTCTAAAGTGATTTGATGTTTTTATATTTAGCAATTATCACTTTGTATATATGCCTTTACTAATACAAAATGCCTCTAAATCTCCCACAAAAGCAAAGTATGATACACTGACCACACACTTTGGCTTAACATTTGCCCTACATGGAAGTTTTGATTTCATCAAGGCTTTGTTGAATTTTAAATATTTCCTGAGTGTCAGTTTGAGATTAGAGTCAACACTATCGAGACATCTGCCATGAAGTTGTAATAGCTGTTGGTGTGGAGGAGGCAGGTTGAGCCAGCGCGTCAGTGGCTGAGGTTGTTGTTATCTCTGCTTCCACTGGAGGGCGTCCAAACCTAACTGGGATCTGTTACAACACTATTCTGCTCTGCAGTGGGATGAGTGAAGTGGCGAGAGGGCCTGGCCTCCAGTAACCCTCATCGCCCCGTTCAAAGCTTTCTGGGAATGGTCCACCCCCAAAAAGTGATTATTTTCCACCAGTTGCAGGGCTGTCCTGTGCAGCCTGTATGTACACGCCGAAGATGTGCTTGAGATGCCAGTGAGGTGTCTGGAAGGAGCGGCATTGTAAATGAACAAAGTAACTCTTGCATGAACCCGTGCACAGTGCTCAAACTGACATGGCATCATGTGTATATTGCAGCATAGATTTGATATTAGCCTCTCTCCTTGGAGGCCAACCTGCTCGCTGCTTTGTGTGTATCTCAAATTGTATTAATCACTGGCCAATAAAGTTGTTTTAATCTTCCTCACCTTCATCAATTTGAACGTCAACGGCATAACAAGTTTTCTTGTGCCAAATGCGCAACTTTGTCATCTGTGACTTCTGTTACAAACCAATAAATCAAGAGAAATAGTCTGACCCAAATAAAACCATCCAGTATCCATGTCTGCTTAATCTCTTTGCGTCATCTGGCTATACATTAACCATAGACTGGTTTTAAGACTATACCTGCCAGGGTTATGTCTAATGTGACGCTTCTCTCCTCCCACTACCCTGATCTGTAATTAGATATTATTGCAGTAACACAAGCCTTCTTCACTTCTACGTTGCTGCTCTGCCACTCCCTCCTTCATTCACTCCTTCCCACGTTCAGTTTAAGAAAGGGTCAAGTCAAGCAGATCGGTCTCTGATGGTAGAGAGATTATTCCAAATATAGAAAATAGTTTTTTTTAATCTTTTTTCCACTCGTTCCCAGAGAATCCTGTCTCAACAGTTTATCTTTTTTTTCACCACTCCCTCTGTCTTTCAGGTTTTGTTTTTTTCCCTCCGTGCGGGGTGCCCCTGACTTATCTCTTCCCAAAATACGCCCCCTCTCTATTTTTACCGTCAGCGCATCTAACTCGGCTTTTCTGTAACTGATCTCTTTTCTGCCTCCTCTCAGACTTTGCCCTCACCCGCCATTAATTATCAATGCGGAGAATGATGGATGGGGAGAGAGGGGAAATAGTGGGTGGCGGCGGTGCAGAAAGATAGGCGTAAAGTGATTCATGGAAACCTCATTAGCAATTGGAGAGAAGTCAGCTTATACGTCCACCTAAGACTGGAGAATATATACTATCAAGGTCCATTTCAGTTTGAAAGAGAGAAGTTTAATGCGGGTTAACTGGAGATGCAGAGAGAAAGGAGAGGAGGAGATGGAGGGAGACTGAAGTGAGACGCTTTATCGGCTCAAAGCTGCCAAACAGCCGCCAACGTCCCAATTTCTCAAGCGGTGAAAGAACTGGTCACTGGAACGAAGGAGAGAAAGAGAAGAGGAGAGGTTGAAAGGGGGAAACAGTTGATAGGACGCTTTATTTATAGAAAGCAGATGCTTTTAGTGGAATGAGCCGTTAACTGTATGTAGGCTTTCAGAGAGCTGCATGGTGCACATATGTTAGTATGTGTACACGCTTGTGTGAACAGTGTGTGCAAATGGAGGTCAGTGATGACACGTTCACCTGTGTGCATGTGTGTGCTCAGTCATGCCTGTTGGATGTGTTCATCCATAGATACATGTGTGTGATTTGTGAAACGGTCTTTCATCATCACATCACAGCCAAGTCTGCATCCCCCTTCTCTCTCTCTCTCTCTCAAAATGAATATCTGACCTGGGCACCTCAGAAAGAATCCAATTTGTGATACAACAATGGTGACAGGGGAGGACAGGGGATTGGGGATGGATAGACAGGAAAAGGGAGCGATACAGAGGGAGAGAGGGAAAGTAATGAGGATTACTGTTAGAATGATGGTGACAGGAGAGAGAGGGGAGGATGGGTGGCAATGGGCAAAGAAAGTGTAAAGTCAACACAAGAGAAAAACAATATATGGGATAAAGTATAACAGAGCTGAATGAGCAAAAGCACACAGTGAAGGCAAGGAGCATGGTGACGATGAGGAGTTCAAGTGCACCTGGGACAGTTAGAGAGACCATGCTTACCTGTGACCAAGGCGACAAGGTGGAAAAAGGGGAGGAAGAGAAGGAGAGAGAGAGGTCGACG
Organism: Monocentris japonica; assembly: GCA_900323365.1. Taxonomy (NCBI): domain Eukaryota; kingdom Metazoa; phylum Chordata; class Actinopteri; order Trachichthyiformes; family Monocentridae; genus Monocentris; species Monocentris japonica. The sequence goes on from OOFE01049998.1 coordinate 3,368, forward strand.
TGTTACAGGTAGATAACATGAGGGAGGTGAAGATCAGCAGGTATAGAATGTCACCTAAAAGACCAGGAGATAGTGAGACGGGGCAGAGGTGCAGGAACTCAATCCCCAAGCCAAGACAGCATCTGATGATAAAAACCTCCTCACCTGGATGCACAGGGAGAAAGACAGATATGGACAGAAGCACAGTCTGACGCCGAGACAACCGGGGGAAATACGTTCATTCACACAGGCTGTAGGACAGAGCAGAGAAACAGACAGGAGGGAAGGAGGACAAGAGAATCTGAGTGTTTTTTCTGGAATTGTTTGACTTTTGTTTTTCCCACGGGACAGAGGGACAAAAGACAATTTATCAAGGCTGCTATCCAAGGCTGAATTTTTAAGGAATTTAGGGGAAAATTCAGAAGTTTTAAGAGACCACAGCCAGGTTTGTTGGGAATATCAGCGTGAAAAACTAAGAAAAACAACAGCTAGATACACAGAGCAAGAAAGAGAGAGGGTTAGGGTGAGGGAGGGGGAGGGTGAGCGAGAGAGAGCGAGAGAGAGTGTGTGTGAGCCTGTGACACCGAGATCATGTTCATGATCATTCGAGAGGGATCTTCCGCCGGAGGAGGCGGTATTGGAGCGATGAGCGCACCACAGGAGAAAACCGCAAAGCAGTGTGTGTGTGTGTGCGTGTGTGTGTGTACCAGTATCATTTCAACTTTATTTCAAAGCTGTTTACTGATGAGTTCAATTTGCCAAGTATTTCTGTTGCTGCTACAGTACATTGTTAATTTCCTACCACTTCTAACTTGCCTTATTGATGTATTTGCACCTTTAATATTCCCTTTAGTTATGTTGCTGCCCATGCTTTGTGAACAAGTAATGCAAACACTTATAGTAGACACTTGGCTAACATGTTACTAAGGCATATAGGCAATAGTTGAAGAAGTTCTAGTAATAGCCATATAAGATGCTGTCACTGTAGCTGTTATTTAGCCTGGTTCTGGGCATGATGGAGGGCATTATGAACTATTACAGAATGTTCTGAAAACCTCTTTTCTACTACATTTTATAATAATATGTTGCCGGCACTTGCACAAAAAACATTTGTCTGTGTTCATCTCCATATTGGGTCTAATGTCAGTCACCGCGCCCAGAGCCATTCATCTCTCATAGGGCATTTTCTACTGCATATATTTCAACCTCATAATTAATCGCTATTTGTTTTTGGCATATTACATATGTCACTCTTCCACTAGGGGGCACTGGGGATGAGATTGCGCTTGTGTGGACAGTCATCCAACCAGCTGAGTTCCTCATCACCATTAAAACCAATCTAATGTACAGTATGCATGGACGCTTATACATGTACATAGCTGGGTGTGTATTTGCCATTAAGTATCTACATACACAGCAGAAACGGCTGATTTGCAGGCACATGAAGGCATGAAAAAATAAAGGTAAAAATGCAAGGTACTGAAAGAGTTAATTATGGCACTCTAAACTGCAGTACATGCAGTACATGTCTTCCACTTGTTTGTTTTCTATTTTTACAATAATGTTTTGACCAGCATTGGTTTTAGCTTTTGTATTATTCCAACAGTGTTAATTATATATGACTATGATAAAGGACTATCATTATTAAACTTTGTATTAGAGTTGTTGGTTGTTAAAATGTTGATTTGCATGAAGAGGCAGTGGTGTGGCAGCTGTAAAAAAATACCTGTGTTTTCACTATTCGCATCATTTTCACATTTTTTACATATCTGTGTGGCAGACTGGGGGCTGTGGTTGGGCAGTTGGCTGGGTGCGGGAGGCGGAGTCGGGTTGGCAGGAGGGTTCGCCCTGCCCCGACACCGGCTGCGGCAGATCGGGACTGAGTGGGGACCAATGTGTTCTGTGTGTGTGTGTTTTTGCAGTAAGGAGGAACACGCGAAGAGAGTGAGAGAGCGAGAGAGTGAGACAAAACCCCGTAGTGAGCGAAGGTGGGCGAGGGAGCCCCTTATGAATTGTGTCTCAGTTTGTGGTGTAATAAACTCGGTGTTGCCACTCTGCCCCAAAACCCCCCCGATCTCTGCCTCTGTCTCGACCCGGTATAGTGGCAAGTTGGCTACAATCTGTTTTACACGATCCACACAGTATCTCCCAATACATGGTCTGGGTCAAGACCCTTATTTTATGATTGCGTAATAAATAAAAAATCCAGGAGATGCTGATCATTGTTCGATATACAATATTCATATCATAATGCACATTTTTTATGGAGAATACAATAAATATAGTATATATCATGATTAGTATATATCATTAAGAATACATTCAATAGATTTTTTGTATGGAGAATACAATAAATATATTAAAGAATATTTTCAATTACATATCTTCCAGGCTTGGTTGGCCTGAAATGATCATCAGCACTGGTATTTTCCTGTAATTAACACAATGTACTGTAAACGCTGCCTGTCTCTACTACTGTACTATGTATATATCTGTATTAATCATAATTTCAATATAATTTTTGAATGTATTGAATTGTTGCTGATCTTAATATTAATCTGGTCTGAGTTTACAGAGTAATGCATGGTCAAAGTAGCCTTGCATTTCACCCCACAGTGGAAGTAACCACAGATATCTAATAAACAATTCAGTATAAGCCAAACCCAAACCTTTAAAGGGGATGTCAAATCATATTAAAGTGTCTCCCAATTCATTTTACCCTCAAGATGTGCCAGCCACTTTCTCTGGAACAATGTAAACCAATATGGAGAAGATGTATTGTATCTCCTATCAACCACATCTGGCTCCATCATGGAAGTTTATTGGAGAACTGGCTGTGTGTAAATAATGGTTAAACATATAACAGCCAAGCTAGAAAAAGAGAGATACTGTACCGGAGAAAGATTGTTGTGGCGTGGCTGTAGATCCATTCAGTAATGGTATAAATAACATTGAATAGTCTGATATGGTAGATTTGATTCCAAATTTAAGTGACACAGTAAACTGTCTTGTCTTTAGCCTTAATTTTTAGTCACAAACACTGAGTTGTGGGTAGAAGAGCTCAGTTAACCTGAAAAACAGTTGGTTTTTGGCGTTGTTAGCTCGCTAACTAGCCAGCAGACTAATTTAGCAATGCAACTAAAGTTAAAGCATAGCCATTTTCAACATGGATCCTATTTTCCCATCTTTTCCATTATAGTGATTGATCAAAATCTCATGAATTGCTTCACTATAGGGCTACTTAAGTCTTGCTTGCCTGAGTGTGCGGCTCTCCAATACAGTTTTAATGAGCCAAAGGACACTCCAAAAGTCAACCACAACAGCACCTACACATCGTTTGTGTAAAGTAGTGCAAAATAAAGTTGTACAGTCATGAATAAACTGAAAATTAAATATATATGTCTTATTACAGAGTGAGCTTCAATATGTTGTGTTGGGGTTGATTTATGGAGTGTCTATTGGCCAGTTAAAACTATTAAATCAGAATTGATTTGAATGATCAAAAATAATGGGAAATTAGGGTCCATGTTGAGTTATGCTGTAACATGCAACTACTAGCTAACACTAACGCTAGCTATTAGCCACATAACGTAACCTAGTGTGCAAATCAGATGTGTTTACATCAAGACAGTGATAGTTGACTAGTTTCTATGGTTAACTAGCTAACAAGCTGACATTATCTAAACACAAAATTGATCAGCTGTATCAGTGATGAAACGATCAGTTCCCAGTCAAAAACAGCACAGAAATTAACCATGCCTATTACATATTGTTGTCATGGACGAGTCGTAACCAGCTGTTATCAGGTGTTGTTGCCAAGAGCTGAGGATTTCCAATATGGCTGCCAGAGAGGTTACCTGAGAGCCTTCTATCAGAATCAAATATCACCTCAGTTTTTGCTGTGGTTGCATACAGTTGTTTTAACAACAGTAATTCTCAGTGATGGAGCCTGTCAAGCACTTAATGTTTTACATGACCTATGATGATTAAACACACAAATACTTATTTGTTTTTCTCTGGTTTGTTTGAGTATATCTTTCTTGTTCACGTGCTAACTGGCTGTCCCGGACCGTAAAACATTAATCCTCCTTACAGAGTAGTCCTGTGTGATTTATGTTCTGAAAACTGATGGCGGGGGTTTAGAAGCACAAGACATGATATCCACATACTGTATATGTTAACAGGAAAAAGAATTAACAAAACAAAGAACAGGTAAATCTCTATCAATAGGAGGAGAGCCAGGATCCTAGTTATCTAACAGAGTTTTACTGCAGTATTACTGTAAAGTTGCTGCTGTTACTGTACAGTCAGAGTACATTACATTCATCTGCTGAACACAAATGAAAATATCACAGTATAACAGCAAACTACTTTTACACAATGTCACAGTACTTCCGCTACTAGGGTTCCACTAAGAGTTTCTTAAGGCTGACACTAATATAAATTTAAATTTGACCGTTTCCGTGCAAATAAAAAAATTGTGTTTCCACTGAAGTGCCACTCATAGGTCACCATGCCTCTCATAGGCTAAGCTTAATCATAGGTGATTCTAGGCTTTGCCCCTGTGCAAGGTTGAGAGAGTCATAACCACATGACATCACACATCATGACATCAGACAGCGAGGCTGTATATAGAGCTTTGGAAATGTTATGGCTGGAAATAACAAAACTCACTCTCACAACAACTCGGCATCAGCAAACAAAACAAGCTCCAGAGGTCTGATGGCAGACGCCGGGGGAGAGAGTTGCAGTAGTCCAGGTGGGAGATGACAAGAGCCTGGATGAGCACCTGCGCCACCTCGTCAGTGAGGAAGGGGCGAATCCTCCTGATGTTGTAGAGTAGGAATGTGCAGGAGCGTGTCACTGATGCAATGTTTGCCGAGAACGACAGTTTGTCATCCAGGGTCACGATTCCTCGCAGTCGGAATTGACGTCACCACAGCATTGTCAATGGTGATGGCCAGGTCTCGGTGCGGACAGCCCTTTCCCGGGGGTAACACCAGCTCAGTCTTGTCCAGGTTGAGCTTCAGGTGGTGCATCGACATCCACTCCGAGATGTCTGCCAGGCATGCAGCAATGCGTGCCTCCACTTGTGTGTCAGAGGAGGGAAAGGACACGATCAGTCATATAGGCCTTAGCATAGGCACCGTAATATCCCTCCGCTGACGGGCCAAGCCACTATCAACGCTGCTGCTGCATATTGCTGCATCTTTCTGGATGAATCTGTCAAAGTTGTTTTCCTGGGCCTTTTCTATTTATAAATTGGAGACTCTTGTGTCAGTCATTGTGGTCCTCAGGTAAGTTTTAAGTTGTCTCAGCTGTCGAGAAGCTCCGTTCAGCTGATGCAGATATGACTGCTATGGTAAGATATAGTCTGAATTTCAGACTCACAAATGCATTTTGCAGTCCTTTTTCTTCCAAAGAGTGTCAGGCTCTCATCTTTGGGCTCCTCATCTTTGAACATTGCATTAAAAAGTCAGATCTCATTGTCTAGGGCATGACAAATGTTTGATGTGCAAAAGCTTCTCTCATCTCTTGTATAGTCGTCACTGTGGCTTTGACCATGTGCTGCGCTGTGTTTTTCCTTTGTAGCCTATCTGTAACCACGAATACTCATGAAAGCTAGACAATAAATGAAGCTTGCTATTTTTGAGAGCACAGCTATGATCTCCTCAAAGTTTTGAAGCACAGCCTTGATAGCTTCCACCCAAGAAGTCCAACGAGTGTCACTGAGCGACTTGAGTGTTCTCACTCCACCCGCAAACTCTATAGCAGCTGTCAACCTCTCAAAAACAGCATGGCGTTTAGCACTGCCCTCAATGAAATTTGTAATGTAATATTCCAAAAACGTTATGGACCACAGCCGCACTGGATGCCATATCAACAATGCACAAATTCAGTATACGTGCATGGCAGTGTACATAGTAGGCAAATGGGTTCTCGTTTAGAATTTGTGAAGTGACACCCTTGTATGGACCTCTCATGCTTGCCACCCCCTCATAACATTGGCCTCTGAGAGATGACAGATCCAGGCCCAAAGTCCCAAAGTTATCTTTAATCAAGGCCGCCAGTGATGTGCCATCTCTTTGGGTAGTTTGATAAAAGCCTCGCTCATTGACTGAGAAGGCATGAGATACATAACAAACCAGGACAGATCCATGGTTTTGTCTGCAATAATTAAAAAGATAAATTAATCCTTCACTTCTTGCACTATTGCCTCCAAAACCTGACAAGAAATTATATCAAGAATCTCATTTAGCGATTTGTTACTCAAGTATGTGTAGATTTTCTCTGTTTTGAAAAGAGTCCCCAAACTCATCGTGTCCACAAAAAGGGATCTCCTGAACAAAATACTCTCAATAATAGCTGTAAGATATTCTTGATTATCTTTCACACACTGCTTCCAGTCTGTCCAAGTCTGCAAGTTTCAAGTTACTGTCTGCATCTTCTTCTACCTGCGATGAGAGTATGAGCCTTCCTTTTGAAAGGTTCCTGGTGGAACCAAAGCCTGCTTTTTCATTAAGAGCAAGTGATTGGGTGTCAAAGCTTCCAGGTCATTTGGGTCATCAGATTACTTTGTGATTGAGCTATTGCCTCCACCTCACAAAATAGTCTTTCCCAAATCTCAAAGTGAGAAAATCCATTTTATTCCTTTCTGCAGGAGTGTCCTGTATTTTTACTTTCCCACAAGATTGGTGACATTGTCAGAGCAGGATGATAATGGATACCTGGAACCTTCAACACACAAAAGGGTGGATTGTATTCAGGTACGCGTCATGGGGGCGGGGCCACAGGGGGTACTTGCCACCCCACCTACCATCACACTCTGATCATACCAAAACCAACAGTGAACCAGTAGTGACCTGGAATGAATATATAATGTATATATATATATATATATATATATACATTATAAACATCTTAGCTGCATCAGACCTCCCAAGTCCAAATACATCTGGCAGGAATATGTGTTAACAAATACATAGACCAGCTTTTCAGCATCTTTCAAAGTTTTAAATGGAAATA